>JAUPTC010001588.1:0-23000 GCA_030762895.1 Sophora flavescens
TTGAACTTCTATGGTCCTAATGAAGCCTAAATGGACTTGTTTGATCCTAATAGTGCCCAAATCGACTTTTTAGGTCATAAACGACCTAACTGGGCCAACTTGTACTTCTTTGATCCTAATGGAACCCAAATGGACTGGTTTGATCCTAATAAAGCCCAAATTGACTTGTTAGGACCTAATTGGGCCAATTGCCCCGATCGGCCCAATTGAACTTCTATGGTCCTAATGAAGCCTAAATGGACTTGTTTGATCCTAATAGAGCCCAAATCGACTTTTTAGGTCATATACGACCTAACTGGGCCAACTTGTACTTCTTTGATCCTAATGGAGCCCAAATGGACTGGTTTGATCCTAATAGAGCCCAAATTGACTTGTTCGGACCTAATTGGGCCAAATGCCCCGATCGGCCCAATTGAACTTCTATTGTCCTAATGAAGCCTAAATGGACTTGTTTGATCCTAATAGAGCCCATGTCGACTTTTTAGGTCATATACGACCTAACTGGGCCAACTTGTACTTCTTTGATCCTAATGGAGCCCAAATGGACTGGTTTGATCCTAATAAAGCCCAAATTGACTTGTTAGGACCTAATTGGGCCAATTGCCCCGATCGGCCCAATTGAACTTCTATGGTCCTAATGAAGCCTAAATGGACTTGTTTGATCCTAATAGAGCCCAAATCGACTTTTTAGGTCATATACGACCTAACTGGGCCAACTTGTACTTCTTTGACCCTAATGGAGCCCAAATGGACAGGTTTGATCCTAATAGAGCCCAATTTGACTTGTTAGGACCTAATTGGGTCAATTGCCCCGATCGGCCCAGTTGAACTTCTATGGTCCTAATGAAGCCTAAATGGACTTGTTTGATCCTAATAGAGCCCAAATCGACTTTTTAGGTCATATACGACCTAACTGGGCCAATTTGTACTTCTTTGACCCTAATGGAGCCCAAATGGACAGGTTTGATCCTAATAGAGCCCAATTTGACTTGTTAGGACCTAATTGGGTCAATTGCCCCGATCGGCCCAATTGAACTTCTATGGTCCTAATGAAGCCTAAATGGACTTGTTTGATCCTAATAGAGCCCAAATCGACTTTTTAGGTCATATACGACCTAACTGGGCCAATTTGTACTTCTTTGATCCTAATGGTGCCCAAATGGGTGGTTTGATCCCTAATGACCCCAAATTGACTTGTTAGGAGCTAATTGGGCCAAATGCCCCGATCGGCCAAATTGAACTTCTATGGTCCTAATGAAGCCTAATTGGACTTGTTTGATCCTAATAGAGCCCAAATCGACTTTTTAGGTCATATACGACCTAACTGGGACAATTTGTACTTCTTTGATCCTAATGGAGCCCAAATGGACTGGTTTGATCCTAATAGAGCCCAATTTGACTTGTTAGGACCTAATTGGGCGAATTGCCCCATCCGGCCCAATTGAACTTCTATGGTCCTAATGAAGCCTAAATGGACTTGTTTGATCCTAATAGAGCCCAAATCGACTTTTTAGGTCATATACGACCTAACTGGGCCAATTTTTACTTCTTTGATCCTAATGGAGCCCAAATGGACTGGTTTGATCCTAATAGAGCCCAATTTGACTTGTTAGGACCTAATTGGGCCAATTGCCCCGATAAGCCCAATTGAACTTCTATGGTCCTAATGAAGCCTAAATGGACTTGTTTGATCCTAATAGAGCCCAAATCGACTTTTTAGGTCATATACGACCTAACTGGGCCAATTTGTACTTCTTTGATCCTAATGGAGCCCAAATGGACTGGTTTGATCCTAATAGAGCCCAAATTGACTTGTTAGGACCTAATTGGGCCAAATGCCCCGATCGGCCCAATTGAACTTCTATGGTCCTAATGAAGCCTAAATGGACTTGTAAGATCCTAATAAAGCCCAAATCGACTTTTTAGGTCATATACGACCTAACTGGGCCAATTTGTACTTCTTTAATCCTAATGGAGCCCAAATGGACTGGTTCGATCCTAATAGAGCCCAAATCGACTTGTTAGGACCTAATTGGGCCAAATGCCCCGATCGGCCCAATTGAACTTCTATGGTCCTAATGAAGCCTAAATGGACTTGTTTGATCCTAATAGAGCGCAAATCGACTTTTTAGGTCAAATACAACGTAACTTGGCCAATTTGTACTTCTTTGATCCTAATGGAGCCCAAATGGACAGATTTGATCCTAAAAGAGCCCAATTTGACTTGTTAGGACCCAATTGGGTCAATTGCCCCGATCGGCCCAATTCAACTTCTATGGTCCTAATGATGCCTAAATGGACTTGTTTGATCCTAATAGAGCCCAAATCGACTGTTTAGGTCATATACGACCAAACTGGTCCAATTTGTAATTCTTTGATCCTAACGGAGCCCAAATGGACTGGTTTGATCCTAATAGAGCCCAAATTGACTTGTTAGGACCTAATTGGGCAAAATGCCCCGATCAGCCCAATTGAACTTCTATTGTCCTAATGAAGCCTAAATGGACTTGTTTGATCCTAATAGAGCCCAAATCGACCTTTTAGGTCATATACGACCTAACTGGGCCAATTGGTCCTTCTTTGATCCTAATGGAGCCCAAATGGACTGGTTTGATCCTAATAGAGCCCAAATTGACTTGTTAGGACCTAATTGGGCCAATTGCCCCGATCGGCCCAATTGAACTTCTATGGTCCTAATGAAGCCTAAATGGACTTGTTTGATCCTAATAGAGCCCAAATCGACTTTTTAGGTCATATACGACCTAACTGGGCCAATTTGTACTTCTTTGACCCTAATGGAGCCCAAATGGACAGGTTTGATCCTAATAGAGCCCAATTTGACTTGTTAGGACCTAATTGGGTCAATTGCCCCCATCGGCCCAATTGAACTTCTATGGTCCTAATGAAGCCTAAATGGACTTGTTTGATCCTAATAGAGCCCAAATCGACTTTTTAGGTCATATACGACTTAACTGGGTCAATTTGTACTTCTTTGATCCTAATGGTGCCCAAATGGACTGGTTTGATCCTAATACAGCCCAAAGTGACTTGTTAGGAGTTAATTAGGCCAAATGCCCCGATCGGCCAAATTGAACTTCTATGGTCCTAATGAAGCCTAATTGGACTTGTTTGATCCTAATAGAGCCCAAATCGACTTTTTAGGTCATATACGACCTAACTGGGCCAATTTGTACTTCTTTGATCCTAATGGAGCCCAAATGGACTGGTTTGATCCTAATAGAGCCCTATTTGACTTGTTAGGACCTAATTGGGCCAATTGCCCCGATCGGCCCAATTGAACTTCTATGGTCCTAATGAAGCCTAAATGGACTTGTTTGATCCTAATAGAGCCCAAATCGACTTTTTAGGTCATATACGACCTAACTGGGCCAATTTGTACTTCTTTGATCCTTATGGATCCCAAATGGACTGGTTTGATCCTAATAGAGCCCAATTTGACTTGTTAGGACCTAATTGGGCCAATTTCCCCGATCGTCCCAATTGAACTTCTATGGTCCTAATGAAGCCTAAATGGACTTGTTTGATCCTAATAGAGCCCAAATCGACTTTTTAGGTCATATACGACCTAACTGGGCCAATTTGTACTTCTTTGATCCTAATGGAGCCCAAATGGACTGGTTTGATCCTAATAGAGCACAAATTGACTTGTTAGGACCTAATTGGGTCAAATGCCCCGATCGGCCCAATTGTACTTCTATGGTCCTAATGAAGCCTAAATGGACTTGTTTGATCCTAATAGAGCCCAAATCGACTTTTTAGGTCATATACGACCAAACTGGTCCAATTTGTACTTCTTTGATCCTAATGGAGCCCAAATGGACTGGTTTGATCCTAATAGAGCCCAAATTGACTTGTTAGGAGCTAATTGGGCCAAATGCCCCGATCGGCCCAATTGAACTTCTATGGTCCTAATGAAGCCTAATTGGACTTGTTTGATCCTAATAGAGCCCAAATCGACTTTTTAGGTCATATACGACCTAACTGGGCCAACTTGTACTTCTTTGATCCTAATGGAGCCCAAATGGACAGGTTTGATCCTAATAGAGCCCAATTTGACTTGTTAGGACCTAATTGGGTCAATTGCCCCGATCGGCCCAATTGAACTTCTATGGTCCTAATGAAGCCAAAATGGACTTGTTTGATCCTAATAGAGCCCAAATCGACTTTTTAGGTCATATACGACCTAATTGGGCCAATTTGTACTTCTTTGATCCTAATGGAGCCCAAATGGACTGGTTTGATCCTAATAGAGCCCAAATTGACTTGTTAGGACCTAATTGGGCCAAATGCCCCGATCGGCCCAATTGAACTTCTATGGTCCTAATGAAGCCTAAATGGACTTGTAAGATCCTAATAGATCCCAAATCGACTTTTTAGGTCATATACGACCTAACTGGGCCAATTTGTACTTCTTTGATCCTAATGGAGCCCAAATGGACTGGTTTGATCCTAATAGAGCCCAAATTGACTTGTTAGGACCTAATTGGGCCAAATGCCCCGATCGGCCCAATTGAACTTCTATTGTCCTAATGAAGCCTAAATGGACTTGTTTGATCCTAATAGAGCCCATGTCGACTTTTTAGGTCATATACGACCTAACTGGGCCAACTTGTACTTCTTTGATCCTAATGGAGCCCAAATGGACTGGTTTGATCCTAATAGAGCCCAAATTGACTTGTTAGGACCTAATTGGGCCAATTGCCCCGATCGGCCCAATTGAACTTCTATGGTCCTAATGAAGCCTAAATGGACTTGTTTGATCCTAATAGAGCCCAAATCGACTTTTTAGGTCATATACGACCTAACTGGGCCAACTTGTACTTCTTTGACCCTAATGAAGCCCAAATGGACAGGTTTGATCCTAATAGAGCCCAATTTGACTTGTTAGGACCTAATTGGGTCAATTGCCCCGATCGGCCCAATTGAACTTCTATGGTCCTAATGAAGCCTAAATGGACTTGTTTGATCCTAATAGAGCCCAAATCGACTTTTTAGGTCATATACGACCTAACTGGTCCAATTTGTACTTCTTTGACCCTAATGGAGCCCAAATGGACAGGTTTGATCCTAATAGAGCCCAATTTGACTTGTTAGGACCTAATTGGGTCAATTGCCCCGATCGGCCCAATTGAACTTCTATGGTCCTAATGAAGCCTAAATGGACTTGTTTGATCCTAATAGAGCCCAAATCGACTTTTTAGGTCATATACGACCTAACTGGGCCAATTTGTACTTCTTTGATCCTAATGGTGCCCAAATGGACTGGTTTGATCCTAATACAGCCCAAATTGACTTGTTAGGAGCTAATTGGGCCAAATGCCCCGATCAGCCAAATTGAACTTATATGGTCCTAATGAAGCCTAATTGGACTTGTTTGATCCTAATAGAGCCCAAATCGACTTTTTAGGTCATATACGACCTAACTGGGACAATTTGTACTTCTTTGATCCTAATGGAGCCCAAATGGACTGGTTTGATCCTAATAGAGCCCAAATTGACTTGTTAGGACCTAATTGGGCCAAATGCCCCGATCGGCCCAATTGAACTTCTATTGTCCTAATGAAGCCTAAATGGACTTGTTTGATCCTAATAGAGCCCATGTCGACTTTTTAGGTCATATACGACCTAACTGGGCCAACTTGTACTTCTTTGATCCTAATGGAGCCCAAATGGACTGGTTTGATCCTAATAGAGCCCAAATTGACTTGTTAGGACCTAATTGGGCCAATTGCCCCGATAAGCCCAATTGAACTTCTATGGTCCTAATGAAGCCTAAATGGACTTGTTTGATCCTAATAGAGCCCAAATCGACTTTTTAGGTCATATACGACCTAACTGGGCCAACTTGTACTTCTTTGACCCTAATGGAGCCCAAATGGACAGGTTTGATCCTAATAGAGCCCAATTTGACTTGTTAGGACCTAATTGGGTCAAATGCCCCGATCGGCCCAATTGTACTTCTATGGTCCTAATGAAGCCTAAATGGACTTGTTTGATCCTAATAGAGCCCAAATCGACTTTTTAGGTCATATACGACCAAACTGGTCCAATTTGTACTTCTTTGATCCTAATGGAGCCCAAATGGACTGGTTTGATCCTAATGGAGCCCAAATTGACTTGTTAGGAGCTAATTGGGCCAAATGCCCCGATCGGCCCAATTGAACTTCTATGGTCCTAATGAAGCCTAATTGGACTTGTTTGATCCTAATAGAGCCCAAATCGACTTTTTAGGTCATATACGACCTAACTGGGCCAACTTGTACTTCTTTGATCCTAATGGAGCCCAAATGGACAGGTTTGATCCTAATAGAGCCCAATTTGACTTGTTAGGACCTAATTGGGTCAATTGCCCCGATCGGCCCAATTGAACTTCTATGGTCCTAATGAAGCCAAAATGGACTTGTTTGATCCTAATAGAGCCCAAATCGACTTTTTAGGTCATATACGACCTAACTGGGCCAATTTGTACTTCTTTGATCCTAATGGAGCCCAAATGGACTGGTTTGATCCTAATAGAGCCCAAATTGACTTGTTAGGACCTAATTGGGCCAAATGCCCCGATCGGCCCAATTGAACTTCTATGGTCCTAATGAAGCCTAAATGGACTTGTAAGATCCTAATAGATCCCAAATCGACTTTTTAGGTCATATACGACCTAACTGGGCCAATTTGTACTTCTTTGATCCTAATGGAGCCCAAATGGACTGGTTTGATCCTAATAGAGCCCAAATTGACTTGTTAGGACCTAATTGGGCCAAATGCCCCGATCGGCCCAATTGAACTTCTATTGTCCTAATGAAGCCTAAATGGACTTGTTTGATCCTAATAGAGCCCATGTCGACTTTTTAGGTCATATACGACCTAATCGGGCCAACTTGTACTTCTTTGATCCTAATGGAGCCCAAATGGACTGGTTTGATCCTAATAGAGCCCAAATTGACTTGTTAGGACCTAATTGGGCCAATTGCCCCCGATCGCCCAATTGAACTTCTATGGTCCTAATGAAGCCTAAATGGACTTGTTTGATCCTAATAGAGCCCAAATCGACTTTTTAGGTCATATACGACCTAACTGGGCCAACTTGTACTTCTTTGACCCTAATGAAGCCCAAATGGACAGGTTTGATCCTAATAGAGCCCAATTTGACTTGTTAGGACCTAATTGGGTCAATTGCCCCGATCGGCCCAGTTGAACTTCTATGGTCCTAATGAAGCCTAAATGGACTTGTTTGATCCTAATAGAGCCCAAATCGACTTTTTAGGTCATATACGACCTAACTGGACCAATTTGTACTTCTTTGACCCTAATGGAGCCCAAATGGACAGGTTTGATCCTAATAGAGCCCAATTTGACTTGTTAGGACCTAATTGGGTCAATTGCCCCGATCGGCCCAATTGAACTTCTATGGTCCTAATGAAGCCTAAATGGACTTGTTTGATCCTAATAGAGCCCAAATCGACTTTTTAGGTCATATACGACCTAACTGGGCCAATTTGTACTTCTTTGATCCTAATGGTGCCCAAATGGACTGGTTTGATCCTAATACAGCCCAAATTGACTTGTTAGGAGCTAATTGGGCCAAATGCCCCGATCAGCCAAATTGAACTTATATGGTCCTAATGAAGCCTAATTGGACTTGTTTGATCCTAATAGAGCCCAAATCGACTTTTTAGGTCATATACGACCTAACTGGGACAATTTGTACTTCTTTGATCCTAATGGAGCCCAAATGGACTGGTTTGATCCTAATAGAGCCCAAATTGACTTGTTAGGACCTAATTGGGCCAAATGCCCCGATCGGCCCAATTGAACTTCTATTGTCCTAATGAAGCCTAAATGGACTTGTTTGATCCTAATAGAGCCCATGTCGACTTTTTAGGTCATATACGACCTAACTGGGCCAACTTGTACTTCTTTGATCCTAATGGAGCCCAAATGGACTGGTTTGATCCTAATAGAGCCCAAATTGACTTGTTAGGACCTAATTGGGCCAATTGCCCCGATAAGCCCAATTGAACTTCTATGGTCCTAATGAAGCCTAAATGGACTTGTTTGATCCTAATAGAGCCCAAATCGACTTTTTAGGTCATATACGACCTAACTGGGCCAACTTGTACTTCTTTGACCCTAATGGAGCCCAAATGGACAGGTTTGATCCTAATAGAGCCCAATTTGACTTGTTAGGACCTAATTGGGTCAATTGCCCCGATCGGCCCAGTTGAACTTCTATGGTCCTAATGAAGCCTAAATGGACTTGTAAGATCCTAATAAAGCCCAAATCGACTTTTTAGGTCATATACGACCTAACTGGGCCAATTTGTACTTCTTTAATCCTAATGGAGCCCAAATGGACTGGTTCGATCCTAATAGAGCCCAAATCGACTTGTTAGGACCTAATTGGGCCAAATGCCCCGATCGGCCCAATTGAACTTCTATGGTCCTAATGAAGCCTAAATGGACTTGTTTGATCCTAATAGAGCGCAAATCGACTTTTTAGGTCAAATACAACGTAACTTGGCCAATTTGTACTTCTTTGATCCTAATGGAGCCCAAATGGACAGATTTGATCCTAAAAGAGCCCAATTTGACTTGTTAGGACCCAATTGGGTCAATTGCCCCGATCGGCCCAATTCAACTTCTATGGTCCTAATGATGCCTAAATGGACTTGTTTGATCCTAATAGAGCCCAAATCGACTGTTTAGGTCATATACGACCAAACTGGTCCAATTTGTACTTCTTTGATCCTAATGGAGCCCAAATGGACTGGTTTGATCCTAATAGAGCCCAATTTGACTTGTTAGGACCTAATTGGGCGAATTGCCCCGATCAGCCCAATTGAACTTCTATTGTCCTAATGAAGCCTAAATGGACTTGTTTGATCCTAATAGAGCCCAAATCGACTTTTTAGGTCATATACGACCTAACTGGGCCAATTGGTCCTTCTTTGATCCTAATGGAGCCCAAATGGACTGGTTTGATCCTAATAGAGCCCAATTTGACTTGTTAGGACCTAATTGGGCCAATTGCCCCGATCGGCCCAATTGAACTTCTATGGTCCTAATGAAGCCTAAATGGACTTGTTTGATCCTAATAGAGCCCAAATCGACTTTTTAGGTCATATACGACCTAACTGGGCCAATTTGTACTTCTTTGACCCTAATGGAGCCCAAATGGACAGGTTTGATCCTAATAGAGCCCAATTTGACTTGTTAGGACCTAATTGGGTCAATTGCCCCCATCGGCCCAATTGAACTTCTATGGTCCTAATGAAGCCTAAATGGACTTGTTTGATCCTAATAGAGCCCAAATCGACTTTTTAGGTCATATACGACTTAACTGGGTCAATTTGTACTTCTTTGATCCTAATGGTGCCCAAATGGACTGGTTTGATCCTAATACAGCCCAAAGTGACTTGTTAGGAGTTAATTAGGCCAAATGCCCCGATCGGCCAAATTGAACTTCTATGGTCCTAATGAAGCCTAATTGGACTTGTTTGATCCTAATAGAGCCCAAATCGACTTTTTAGGTCATATACGACCTAACTGGGCCAATTTGTACTTCTTTGATCCTAATGGAGCCCAAATGGACTGGTTTGATCCTAATAGAGCCCTATTTGACTTGTTAGGACCTAATTGGGCCAATTGCCCCGATCGGCCCAATTGAACTTCTATGGTCCTAATGAAGCCTAAATGGACTTGTTTGATCCTAATAGAGCCCAAATCGACTGTTTAGGTCATATACGACCAAACTGGTCCAATTTGTAATTCTTTGATCCTAACGGAGCCCAAATGGACTGGTTTGATCCTAATAGAGCCCAAATTGACTTGTTAGGACCTAATTGGGCAAAATGCCCCGATCAGCCCAATTGAACTTCTATTGTCCTAATGAAGCCTAAATGGACTTGTTTGATCCTAATAGAGCCCAAATCGACCTTTTAGGTCATATACGACCTAACTGGGCCAATTGGTCCTTCTTTGATCCTAATGGAGCCCAAATGGACTGGTTTGATCCTAATAGAGCCCAAATTGACTTGTTAGGACCTAATTGGGCCAATTGCCCCGATCGGCCCAATTGAACTTCTATGGTCCTAATGAAGCCTAAATGGACTTGTTTGATCCTAATAGAGCCCAAATCGACTTTTTAGGTCATATACGACCAAACTGGTCCAATTTGTACTTCTTTGATCCTAATGGAGCCCAAATGGACAGGTTTGATCCTAATGGAGCCCAATTTGACTTGTTAGGACCTAATTGGGCCAAATGCCCCGATCGGCCCAATTGAACTTCTATGGTCCTAATGAAGCCTAATTGGACTTGTTTGATCCTAATAGAGCCCAAATCGACTTTTTAGGTCATATACGACCTAACTGGGCCAACTTGTACTTCTTTGATCCTAATGGAGCCCAAATGGACAGGTTTGATCCTAATAGAGCCCAATTTGACTTGTTAGGACCTAATTGGGTCAATTGCCCCGATCGGCCCAATTGAACTTCTATGGTCCTAATGAAGCCAAAATGGACTTGTTTGATCCTAATAGAGCCCAAATCGACTTTTTAGGTCATATACGACCTAACTGGGCCAATTTGTACTTCTTTGATCCTAATGGAGCCCAAATGGACAGGTTTGATCCTAATAGAGCCCAAATTGACTTGTTAGGACCTAATTGGGCCAAATGCCCCGATCGGCCCAATTGAACTTCTATGGTCCTAATGAAGCCTAAATGGACTTGTAAGATCCTAATAGATCCCAAATCGACTTTTTAGGTCATATACGACCTAACTGGGCCAATTTGTACTTCTTTGATCCTAATGGAGCCCAAATGGACTGGTTTGATCCTAATAGAGCCCAAATTGACTTGTTAGGACCTAATTGGGCCAAATGCCCCGATCGGCCCAATTGAACTTCTATTGTCCTAATGAAGCCTAAATGGACTTGTTTGATCCTAATAGAGCCCATGTCGACTTTTTAGGTCATATACGACCTAACTGGGCCAACTTGTACTTCTTTGATCCTAATGGAGCCCAAATGGACTGGTTTGATCCTAATAGAGCCGAAATTGACTTGTTAGGACCTAATTGGGCCAATTGCCCCGATCGGCCCAATTGAACTTCTATGGTCCTAATGAAGCCTAAATGGACTTGTTTGATCCTAATAGAGCCCAAATCGACTTTTTAGGTCATATACGACCTAACTGGGCCAACTTGTACTTCTTTGACCCTAATGGAGCCCAAATGGACAGGTTTGATCCTAATAGAGCCCAATTTGACTTGTTAGGACCTAATTGGGTCAATTGCCCCGATCGGCCCAGTTGAACTTCTATGGTCCTAATGAAGCCTAAATGGACTTGTTTGATCCTAATAGAGCCCAAATCGACTTTTTAGGTCATATACGACCTAACTGGACCAATTTGTACTTCTTTGACCCTAATGGAGCCCAAATGGACAGGTTTGATCCTAATAGAGCCCAATTTGACTTGTTAGGACCTAATTGGGTCAATTGCCCCGATCGGCCCAATTGAACTTCTATGGTCCTAATGAAGCCTAAATGGACTTGTTTGATCCTAATAGAGCCCAAATCGACTTTTTAGGTCATATACGACCTAACTGGGCCAATTTGTACTTCTTTGATCCTAATGGTGCCCAAATGGACTGGTTTGATCCTAATACAGCCCAAATTGACTTGTTAGGAGCTAATTGGGCCAAATGCCCCGATCAGCCAAATTGAACTTATATGGTCCTAATGAAGCCTAATTGGACTTGTTTGATCCTAATAGAGCCCAAATCGACTTTTTAGGTCATATACGACCTAACTGGGACAATTTGTACTTCTTTGATCCTAATGGAGCCCAAATGGACTGGTTTGATCCTAATAGAGCCCAATTTGACTTGTTAGGACCTAATTGGGCCAATTGCCCCGATCGGCCCAATTGAACTTCTATGGTCCTAATGAAGCCTAAATGGACTTGTTTGATCCTAATAGAGCCCAAATCGACTTTTTAGGTCATATACGACCTAACTGGGCCAACTTGTACTTCTTTGACCCTAATGAAGCCCAAATGGACAGGTTTGATCCTAATAGAGCCCAATTTGACTTGTTAGGACCTAATTGGGTCAATTGCCCCGATCGGCCCAGTTGAACTTCTATGGTCCTAATGAAGCCTAAATGGACTTGTTTGATCCTAATAGAGCCCAAATCGACTTTTTAGGTCATATACGACCTAACTGGACCAATTTGTACTTCTTTGACCCTAATGGAGCCCAAATGGACAGGTTTGATCCTAATAGAGCCCAATTTGACTTGTTAGGACCTAATTGGGTCAATTGCCCCGATCGGCCCAATTGAACTTCTATGGTCCTAATGAAGCCTAAATGGACTTGTTTGATCCTAATAGAGCCCAAATCGACTTTTTAGGTCATATACGACCTAACTGGGCCAATTTGTACTTCTTTGATCCTAATGGTGCCCAAATGGACTGGTTTGATCCTAATACAGCCCAAATTGACTTGTTAGGAGCTAATTGGGCCAAATGCCCCGATCAGCCAAATTGAACTTATATGGTCCTAATGAAGCCTAATTGGACTTGTTTGATCCTAATAGAGCCCAAATCGACTTTTTAGGTCATATACGACCTAACTGGGACAATTTGTACTTCTTTGATCCTAATGGAGCCCAAATGGACTGGTTTGATCCTAATAGAGCCCAAATTGACTTGTTAGGACCTAATTGGGCCAAATGCCCCGATCGGCCCAATTGAACTTCTATTGTCCTAATGAAGCCTAAATGGACTTGTTTGATCCTAATAGAGCCCATGTCGACTTTTTAGGTCATATACGACCTAACTGGGCCAACTTGTACTTCTTTGATCCTAATGGAGCCCAAATGGACTGGTTTGATCCTAATAGAGCCCAAATTGACTTGTTAGGACCTAATTGGGCCAATTGCCCCGATAAGCCCAATTGAACTTCTATGGTCCTAATGAAGCCTAAATGGACTTGTTTGATCCTAATAGAGCCCAAATCGACTTTTTAGGTCATATACGACCTAATCGGGCCAACTTGTACTTCTTTGACCCTAATGGAGCCCAAATGGACAGGTTTGATCCTAATAGAGCCCCAATTTGACTTGTTAGGACCTAATTGGGTCAATTGCCCCGATCGGCCCAGTTGAACTTCTATGGTCCTAATGAAGCCTAAATGGACTTGTAAGATCCTAATAAAGCCCAAATCGACTTTTTAGGTCATATACGACCTAACTGGGCCAATTTGTACTTCTTTAATCCTAATGGAGCCCAAATGGACTGGTTCGATCCTAATAGAGCCCAAATCGACTTGTTAGGACCTAATTGGGCCAAATGCCCCGATCGGCCCAATTGAACTTCTATGGTCCTAATGAAGCCTAAATGGACTTGTTTGATCCTAATAGAGCGCAAATCGACTTTTTAGGTCAAATACAACGTAACTTGGCCAATTTGTACTTCTTTGATCCTAATGGAGCCCAAATGGACAGATTTGATCCTAAAAGAGCCCAATTTGACTTGTTAGGACCCAATTGGGTCAATTGCCCCGATCGGCCCAATTCAACTTCTATGGTCCTAATGATGCCTAAATGGACTTGTTTGATCCTAATAGAGCCCAAATCGACTGTTTAGGTCATATACGACCAAACTGGTCCAATTTGTACTTCTTTGATCCTAACGGAGCCCAAATGGACTGGTTTGATCCTAATAGAGCCCAATTTGACTTGTTAGGACCTAATTGGGCAAAATGCCCCGATCAGCCCAATTGAACTTCTATTGTCCTAATGAAGCCTAAATGGACTTGTTTGATCCTAATAGAGCCCAAATCGACCTTTTAGGTCATATACGACCTAACTGGGCCAATTGGTCCTTCTTTGATCCTAATGGAGCCCAAATGGACTGGTTTGATCCTAATAGAGCCCAATTTGACTTGTTAGGACCTAATGGGCCAATTGCCCCGATCGCCCAATTGAACTTCTATGGTCCTAATGAAGCCTAAATGGACTTGTTTGATCCTAATAGAGCCCAAATCGACTTTTTAGGTCATATACGACCTAATGGGCCAATTTGTACTTCTTTGACCCTAATGGAGCCCAAATGGACAAAGTTTGATCCTAATAGAGCCCAATTTGACTTGTTAGGACCTAATTGGGTCAATTGCCCCCATCGCCCAATTGAACTTCTATGGTCCTAATGAAGCCTAAATGGACTTGTTTGATCCTAATAGAGCCCAAATCGACTTTTTTAGGTCATATACGACTTAACTGGGTCAATTTGTACTTCTTTGATCCTAATGGTGCCCAAATGGACTGGTTTGATCCTAATACAGCCCAAAGTGACTTGTTAGGAGTTAATTAGGCCAAATGCCCCGATCGGCCAAATTGAACTTCTATGGTCCTAATGAAGCCTAATTGGACTTGTTTGATCCTAATAGAGCCCAAATCGACTTTTTAGGTCATATACGACCTAACTGGGCCAATTTGTACTTCTTTGATCCTAATGGAGCCCAAATGGACTGGTTTGATCCTAATAGAGCCCTATTTGACTTGTTAGGACCTAATTGGGCCAATTGCCCCGATCGGCCCAATTGAACTTCTATGGTCCTAATGAAGCCTAAATGGACTTGTTTGATCCTAATAGAGCCCAAATCGACTATTTAGGTCATATACGACCAAACTGGTCCAATTTGTAATTCTTTGATCCTAACGGAGCCCAAATGGACTGGTTTGATCCTAATACAGCCCAAATTGACTTGTTAGGACCTAATTGGGCAAAATGCCCCGATCAGCCCAATTGAACTTCTATTGTCCTAATGAAGCCTAAATGGACTTGTTTGATCCTAATAGAGCCCAAATCGACCTTTTAGGTCATATACGACCTAACTGGGCCAATTGGTCCTTCTTTGATCCTAATGGAGCCCAAATGGACTGGTTTGATCCTAATAGAGCCCAAATTGACTTGTTAGGACCTAATTGGGCCAATTGCCACTTTCGTACATATTGTTGTTCTATGGTACTAATGAAGCCTAAATGGACTTGTTTGATCCTAATAGAGCCCAAATCGACTTTTTTAGGTCATATACGACCAAATCGGGCCAATTTGTACTTCTTTGATCCTAATGGAGCCCAAATGGACAGGTTTGATCCTAATCGAGCCCAAATTGACTTGTTAGGACCTAATTCGGCAAAATGCCCCGATCGGCCCAATTGAACTTCTATGGTCCAAATGAAGCCTAAATGGACTTGTTAGATCCTAATAGAGCCCAAATCGACTTTTTTAGGTCATATACGACCTAATCGGGCCAACTTGTACTTCTTTGATCCTAATGGAGCCCAAATGGACAGGTTTGATCCTAATAGAGCCCAATTTGACTTGTTAGCACCAAATAAGAACAATTGCCACCATACGCCCCCTTGAACATCTAAGGACCTAATGAAGCCAAAATGGACTTGGTTGATCCTCATAGAGCCCCACTCGACTTTTTTAGGTCATATACGACCTAATCGGGCCAATTTGTACTTCTTTGATCCTAATGGAGCCCAAATAGACTGGTTTGATCCTAATAGAGCACAAATTTACTTGTTAGGACCTAATTGGGCCAAATGCCCCGATCGGCCCAATTGAACTTCTATGGTCCTAATGAAGCCTAAATGGACTTGTAAGATCCTAATAGAGCCCAAATCGACTTTTTAGGTCATATACGACCTAAATGGGCCAATTTGTACTTCTTTGATCCTAATGGAGCCCAAATGGACTGGTTTGATCCTAATAGAGCCCAAATTGACTTGTTAGGACCTAATTGGGCCAAATGCCCCGATCGGCCCAATTGAACTTCTATGGTCCTAATGAAGCCTAAATGGACTTGTAAGATCCTAATAGAGCCCAACTCGACTTTTTAGGTCATATACGACCTAACTGGGCCAACTTGTACTTCTTTGATCCTAATGGAGCCCAAATGGACTGGTTTGATCCTAATAGAGCCCAAATTGACTTGTTAGGACCTAATTGGGCCAATTGCCCCGATCGGCCCAATTGAACTTCTATGGTCCTAATGAAGCCTAAATGGACTTGTTTGATCCTAATAGAGCCCAAATCGACTTTTTAGGTCATATACGACCTAACTGGGCCAACTTGTACTTCTTTGACCCTAATGGAGCCCAAATGGACAGGTTTGATCCTAATAGAGCCCAATTTGACTTGTTAGGACCTAATTGGGCCAAATGCCCCGATCGGCCCAATTGAACTTCTATTGTCCTAATGAAGCCTAAATGGACTTGTTTGATCCTAATAGAGCCCATGTCGACTTTTTAGGTCATATACGACCTAACTGGGCCAATTTGTACTTCTTTGATCCTAATGGAGCCCAAATGGACTGGTTTGATCCTAATAGAGCCCAAATTGACTTGTTAGGACCTAATTGGGCCAAATGCCCCGATCGGCCCAATTGAACTTCTATGGTCCTAATGAAGCCTAAATGGACTTGTAAGATCCTAATAAAGCCCAAATCGACTTTTTAGGTCATATACGACCTAACTGGGCCAATTTGTACTTCTTTCATCCTAATGGAGCCCAAATGGACTGGTTCGATCCTAATAGAGCCCAAATCGACTTGTTAGGACCTAATTGGGCCAAATGCCCCGATCGGCCCAATTGAACTTCTATGGTCCTAATGAAGCCTAAATGGACTTGTTTGATCCTAATAGAGCGCAAATCGACTTTTTAGGTCAAATACAACCTAACTTGGCCAATTTGTACTTCTTTGATCCTAATGGAGCCCAAATGGACAGATTTGATCCTAAAAGAGCCCAATTTGACTTGTTAGGACCCAATTGGGTCAATTGCCCCGATCGGCCCAATTCAACTTCTATGGTCCAAATGATGCCTAAATGGACTTGTTTGATCCTAATAGAGCCCAAATCGACTGTTTAGGTCATATACGACCAAACTGGTCCAATTTGTACTTCTTTGATCCTAACGGAGCCCAAATGGACTGGTTTGATCCTAATAGTGCCCAAATTGACTTGTTAGGACCTAATTGGGCAAAATGCCCCGATCGGCCCAATTGAACTTCTATTGTCCTAATGAAGCCTAAATGGACTTGTTTGATCCTAATAGAGCCCAAATCGACCTTTTAGGTCATATACGACCTAACTGGGCCAATTGGTCCTTCTTTGATCCTAATGGAGCCCAAATGGACTGGTTTGATCCTAATAGAGCCCAAATTGACTTGTTAGGACCTAATTGGGCCAATTGCCCCGATCGGCCCAATTGAACTTCTATGGTCCTAATGAAGCCTAAATGGACTTGTTTGATCCTAATAGAGCCCAAATCGACTTTTTAGGTCATATACGACCTAACTGGGCCAATTTGTACTTCTTTGACCCTAATGGAGCCCAAATGGACAGGTTTGATCCTAATAGAGCCCAATTTGACTTGTTAGGACCTAATTGGGTCAATTGCCCCCATCGGCCCAATTGAACTTCTATGGTCCTAATGAAGCCTAAATGGACTTGTTTGATCCTAATAGAGCCCAAATCGACTTTTTAGGTCATATACGACTTAACTGGGTCAATTTGTACTTCTTTGATCCTAATGGTGCCCAAATGGACTGGTTTGATCCTAATACAGCCCAAATTGACTTGTTAGGAGTTAATTGGGCCAAATGCCCCGATCGGCCAAATTGAACTTCTATGGTCCTAATGAAGCCTAATTGGACTTGTTTGATCCTAATAGAGCCCAAATCGACTTTTTAGGTCATATACGACCTAACTGGGCCAATTTGTACTTCTTTGATCCTAATGGAGCCCAAATGGACTGGTTTGATCCTAATAGAGCCCAATTTGACTTTTTAGGACCTAATTGGGCGGATTGCCCCGATACGCCCAATTGAACTTCTATAGTCCTAATGAAGCCAAAATGGACTTATTTCATCCAAATAGACCCCAAATCGACTTTTTAGGTCATATACGACCTAACTGGGCCAATTTGTACTTCTTTGATCCTTATGGATCCCAAATGGACTGGTTTGATCCTAATAGAGCCCAATTTGACTTGTTAGGACCTAATTGGGCCAATTTCCCCGATCGTCCCAATTGAACTTCTATGGTCCTAATGAAGCCTAAATGGACTTGTTTGATCCTAATAGAGCCCAAATCGACTTTTTAGGTCATATACGACCTAACTGGGCCAATTTGTACTTCTTTGATCCTAATGGAGCCCAAATGGACTGGTTTGATCCTAATAGAGCACAAATTGACTTGTTAGGACCTAATTGGGTCAAATGCCCCGATCGGCCCAATTGTACTTCTATGGTCCTAATGAAGCCTAAATGGACTTGTTTGATCCTAATAGAGCTCAAATCGACTTTTTAGGTCATATACGACCTAACTGGGCCAACTTGTACTTCTTTGATCCTAATGGAGCCCAAATGGACTGGTTTGATCCTAATAGAGCCCAATTTGACTTGTTAGGACCCAATGGGCCAAATGCCCCGATCGCCCAATTGAACTTCTATGGTCCTAATGAAGCCTAAATGGACTTGTTTGATCCTAATAGAGCTCAAATCGACTTTTTTAGGTCATATACGACCTAACCGGGCCAACTTGTACTTCTTTGATCCTAATGGAGCCCAAATGGACGGGTTTGATCCTAATAGAGCCCAATTTGACTTGTTAGGACCTAATTGGGTCAATTGCCCCGATCGCCCAATTGAACTTCTATGGTCCTAATGAAGCCAAAATGGACTTGTTTGATCCTAATAGAGCCCAAATCGACTTTTTTAGGTCATATACGACCTAACCGGGCCAATTTGTACTTCTTTGATCCTAATGGAGCCCAAATGGACGGGTTTGATCCTAATAGAGCCCAAATTGACTTGTTAGGACCCAATTGGGCCAAATGCCCCGATCGGCCCAATTGAACTTCTATGGTCCTAATGAAGCCTAAATGGACTTGTATGATCCTAATAGATCCCAAATCGACTTTTTAGGTCATATACGACCTAACCGGGCCAATTTGTACTTCTTTGATCCTAATGGAGCCCAAATGGACAGGTTTGATCCTAATAGAGCCCAAATAGACTAGTTAGGACCTACTGGGCCAAATGCCCCGATCGGCCCAATTGAACTTCTATGGTCCTAATGAAGCCTAAATGGACTTGTTTGATCCTAATAGAGCCCAAATCGACTTTTTAGGTCATATACGACCTAATCGGGTCAACTTGTACTTCTTTGATCCTAATGGAGCCCAAATGCACTGGTTTGATAATAATAGTGCCCAAATTGACTTGTTAGGACCTAATCTGGACAATTGACCCTATTTGCCTAATTGACCTTCTTTGGTTCTAATGTAGCCCAAATGGACTTGTTTGATCCTAATAGAGCCCAAATCGACTTTTTAGGTCATATACGACCTAATCGGGCCAATTTGTACTTCTTTGATCCTAATGGAGCCCAAATGGACGGGTTTGATCCTAATAGAGCCCAATTTGACTTGTTAGGACCTAATTGGGTCAATTGCCCCGATCGCCCAATTGAACTTCTATGGTCCTAATGAAGCCTAAATGGACTTGTTTGATCCTAATAGAGCCCAAATCGACTTTTTAGGTCATATACGACCCAATCGGGCCAATTTGTACTTCTTTGACCCTAATGGAGCCCAAATGGACAGGTTTGATCCTAATAGAGCCCAATTTGACTTGTTAGGACCTAATTGGGTCAATTGCCCCGATCGGCCCAATTGAACTTCTATGGTCCTAATGAAGCCTAAATGGACTTGTTTGATCCTAATAGAGCCCAAATCGACTTTTTAGGTCATATACGACCTAACTGGGCCAATTTGTACTTCTTTGATCCTAATGGAGCCCAAATGGACTGGGTTTGATCCTAATAGAGCCCAAATTGACTTGTTAGGAGCTAATTGGGCCAAATGCCCCGATCGCCCAATTGAACTTATATGGTCCTAATGAAGCCTAAATGGACTTGTTTGATCCTAATAGAGCCCAAATTCGACTTTTTAGGTCATATACGACCTAATCGGGACAATTTGTACTTCTTTGATCCTAATGGAGCCCAAATGGACTGGTTTGATCCTAATAGAGCCCAATTTGACTTGTTAGGACCTTATTGGGCGAATTGCCCCATCCGGCCCAATTGAACTTCTATGGTCCTAATGAAGCCTAAATGGACTTGTTTGATCCTAATAGAGCCCAAATCGACTTTTTAGGTCATATACGACCTAACTGGGCCAATTTTTACTTCTTTGATCCTAATGGAGCCCAAATGGACTGGTTTGATCCTAATAGTGCCCAAATTTGACTTGTTAGGACCTAATTGGGCCAATTGCCCCGATAAGCCCAATTGAACTTCTATGGTCCTAATGAAGCCTAAATGGACTTGTTTGATCCTAATAGAGCCCAAATCGACTTTTTAGGTCATATACGACCTAACTGGGCCAATTTGTACTTCTTTGATCCTAATGGAGCCCAAATGGACTGGTTTGATCCTAATAGAGCCCAAATTGACTTGTTAGGACCTAATTGGGCCAAATGCCCCGATCGCCCAATTGAACTTCTATGGTCCTAATGAAGCCTAAATGGACTTGTTAGATCATAATAAAGCCCAAATCGACTTTTTTAGGTCATATACGACCTAATCGGGCCAATTTGTACTTCTTTGATCCTAATGGAGCCCAAATGGACCGGGTTGATCCTAATAGAGCCCAAATCGACTTGTTAGGACCTAATTGGGCCAAATGCCCCGATCGCCCAATTGAACTTCTATGGTCCTAATGAAGCCTAAATGGACTTGTTTGATCCTAATAGAGCCCAAATCGACTTTTTAGGTCAAATACAACGTAACCTGGCCAATTTGTACTTCTTTGATCCTAATGGAGCCCAAATGGACTGATTTGATCCTAAAAGAGCCCAATTTGACTTGTTAGGACCCAATTGGGTCAATTGCCCCGATCGCCCAATTGAACTTCTATGGTCCTAATGAAGCCTAAATGGACTTGTTTGATCCTAATAGAGCCCAAATCGACTTTTTAGGTCATATACGACCAAACCGGGTCCAATTTGTACTTCTTTGATCCTAACGGAGCCCAAATGGATTGGTTTGATCCTAATAGAGCCCAAATTGACTTGTTAGGACCTAATTGGGCCAAATGCCCCGATCGGCCCAATTGAACTTCTATGGTCCTAATGAAGCCTAAATGGACTTGTTTGATCCTAATAGAGCCCAAATCGACCTTTTAGGTCATATACGACCTAATCGGGCCAATTTGTCCTTCTTTGATCCTAATGGAGCCCAAATGGACCGGTTTGATCCTAATAGAGCCCAAATTGACTTGTTAGGACCTAATTGGGCCAATTGCCCCGATCGCCCAATTGAACTTCTATGGTCCTAATGAAGCCTAAATGGACTTGTTTGATCCTAATAGAGCCCAAATCGACTTTTTAGGTCATATACGACCTAATCGGGCCAATTTGTACTTCTTTGATCCTAATGGAGCCCAAATGGACGGGTTTGATCCTAATAGAGCCCAATTTGACGTGTTAGGACCTAATGGGGTCAATTGCCCCGATCGGCCCAATTGAACTTCTATGGTCCTAATGAAGCCTAAATGGACTTGTTTGATCCTAATAGAGCCCAAATCGACTTTTTAGGTCATATACGACCTAATCGGGCCAATTTGTACTTCTTTGATCCTAATGGAGCCCAAATGGACCGGTTTGATCCTAATAAGAGCCCAAATTGACTTGTTAGGAGCTAATTGGGCCAAATGCCCCGATCGGCCCAATTGAACTTCTATGGTCCTAATGAAGCCTAAATGGACTTGTTTGATCCTAATAGAGCCCAAATCGACTTTTTTAGGTCATATACGACCCAATCGGGCCAATTTGTACTTCTTTGATCCTAATGGAGCCCAAATGGACCGGTTTGATCCTAATAGAGCCCAATTTGACTTGTTAGGACCTAATTGGGCCAATTGCCCCGATCGCCCAATTGAACATCTATGGTCAAAATGAAGCCAAAATGTACTTGTTTTATACTAATATAGCCAAAATCGACTTTTTAGTACATATACGACCTAACCGGGCCAATTTGTACTGCTTTGATCCTAATGGAGCCCAAATGGACTGGTTTGATCCTAAAAGAGCCCAATTTGACTTGTTAGGACCCAATTGGGTCAATTGCCCCGATCGCCCAATTGAACTTCTATGGTCCTAATGAAGCCTAAATGGACTTGTTTGATCCTAATAGAGCCCAAATCGACTTTTTTAGGTCATATACGACCTAATCGGGCCAATTTGTACTTTTTGATCCTAATGGAGCCCAAATGGACCGGGTTTGATCCTAATAGAGCCCAAATTGACTTGTTAGGACCTAATTGGGCCAAATGCCCCGATCGCCCAATTGAACTTCTATGGTCCTAATGAAGCCTAAATGGACTTGTTTGATCCTAATAGAGCCCAAATCGACTTTTCAGGTCATATACGACCCAACTGGGCCAATTTGTACTTTATTTGATCCTAATGGAGCCCAAATGGACTGGTTTGATCCTAATAGAGCCCAAATTGAATTGTTAGGACCTAATTGGGCCAATTGCCCCGATCGGCCCAATTGAACTTCTATGGTCCTAATGAAGCCTAAATGGACTTGTTTGATCCTAATAGAGCCCAAATCGACTTTTTAGGTCATATACGACCTAACTGGGCCAATTTGTACTCCTTTGATCCTAATGGAGCCCAAATGGACTGGTTTGATCCTAAAAGAGCCCAATTTGACTTGTTAGGACCCAATTGGGTCAATTGCCCCGATAAGCCCAATTGAACTTCTATGGTCCTAATGAAGCCTAAATGGACTTGTTTGATCCTAATAGAGCCCAAATCGACTTTTTAGGTCATATACGACCAAATCGGTCCAATTTGTACTTCTTTGACCCTAATGGAGCCCAAATGGAC
>JAUPTC010001589.1:0-23000 GCA_030762895.1 Sophora flavescens
CCATCGCGCCGTGACCCAAAACCACCACAAGTCGGAGCACATCCACGGCCTAGCGTGAAATTCTTCACGGGCCATGAAAGTTGCGGGCTCGCGTCGCGAGACATATCTCGCGTCCGCGAAATTGAATTTTCCAGATTTGTAGAGGCGAAGGCGAGTCACGGCCTGGCCGTGATGGCCATCACGGCCGTGGCATGCTGACATTGGACTGAAGAAAGCGAAATAGATCAGATTTTGAGTTGGTTTGGGACTCTAACTTCCCATTCTATAAATATGGACCAAGGCATCGAAACAGAGGATGAACATAACATATTGGGGATCACATCCATAACAACTAGGACTTAGGCTTAGATCTCTCTTCTCCTCTTCTCTTCTCTTCTACGATTTTTGTATTTTCATGCTATTTGTAATCATGCTTGTCATCTCCATGGCAAGGCGTGAGTAGTAGCTATAGTTCTAGGGATTAGGGCTCCACAGGATTTGTTTATGATGTAAATTTGATGTAAACTCTTTGTTAATTACGATTTGCTTTAGATATGATTTCTAGTGTGTAAATCACTCATAAATTTGGCAAGTTATTTGCGTGACATAGGCGTTCTCAAGGAGGAACCTAGCGGTGAACTTAGGATTTCTAGGGTGTTTCACTCGTAAAGCCCGTGACCACTAGTTTGTGAGATGTGAATGATCTAAGGAGGAACCTAGCGGTGAACTTAGGTTATTTGTATGAGCGAGACATTCCAAGGAGGAACCCTAGCGGTGAACTTGGGTGTCGGACCTATAGAAGTCAGACTTGGGACTGAAATCACGAGAGTTAGAAGCCGTCCCTCGAGGAGCAACAAGTTGTCCGCGGGCATAAAGGGTCAATCGGGATCGACTACCACAGAGTAGGGGTCGGGTCAATTGGGCACGACTTTTGTAACTGAGAGGAGCTTAAGCTATCGGAGGATAAACTGCCTTCAAGGCAATTTCGGTAATCAAGAAAGGTAAATCTGTTTAGCAACATAAACAACCTCAAAGGTAACCCAAATCACTGTAGAATCCATTTTAAATCGAAAACCCCAAAAACATTTGTTTTTAGTTTGTTTATCATTCAATTTCAAATTCAAACATTTTTCAAAACCCTTTACAAAAGTCCAGATATAATCGATTAGAATTTAATTGCGATTGAGAACCATGATCTCTGTGGGTTCGATATCTTTTATTACTTGATGGCCGGTCAGTACACTTTGAGGAATACGCTACTGACCCGCGCTTCTCGTGCCGCGACGATATCAATTTTTTGGCACCGTTCGGGATCGTCCTTTTCGAATCTCAATTCAAATTTTGAATTGATTTTTCTGAACCTTTTCTTTTTGTTTGTTTTTTTATTTCTGAAATAAAAAAAAAATCATAAATTTCTTTTCCTTCTATTGTATCCATCTCTCTGTGTGTTATATGCAAAGATCCCTAAGTCTTGGGAGCCTTAGTGAGATTGATCCGGAGATCGAGAGGACCTTCCACGGGGCGTGAGAAGACTACAAGAGAGGAGAAAGGTTGAGTCCCATTCCACTCATGGCGAATCAACCGGATACAAAACCTTTGAAGGACTCCGCGCCCCAAATGCGAGAGGCTTGCGAACGGGGATTGCAAGGCCAGAGGTGAGGCGGAAAACTATACCCATCCGCCATGCTAATCAACATGATTAGGCAACATCAATTCGGAGGATTGCCTTCGGAGGACCCGACGATCATATAGAGACATTTTTAGAGTTCACCGATGCAATCGGATTCATGGAGCCTCGGTCGATGTTGTGCGTTTGAGGCTGTTCCCCTCATCTCTCACTTTGAAAGGCGAAGGCACGGCTAAGCAAATCCCCTTCTACTTTGACCACTTGGGACCAACTGGAGCAGGCGTTCTTGGAGAAATTCTTCCCTCCATCCAAGACAGCCTACATAAGGACCCAGATCTTGGAAGCTTCTTCCGAAAGACGGAGAATCATGCTCGAAGCTTGGGATCGATACAAGGGATCTGCTGGAGTCGTGCCCACATCACGGACTCGAGAGGTGGTTAATAGTGCACACCTTCTATAACGGATTAGATTACTCTTGAAGGTGTCACTAGATTCGCGACGGGGTGGAGCGTTTATGAATAGGCCTCTTCCGAGGCATTCAACATTATCGAGAATGTAAGCCACCAACTACCACCATAGGGGGTCAGAAGAGGTAATAACCGAACAAGATTTGGGGGGTAAGTTTGAAGTAAGTAGCATTGATTTGATTATTTCTAAATTTGACTCACTAAATAAGCGATTAGATAAGATTGAAAGAGCTAATGTGAGTGCAATAGGTGCTACTAACCCTATTTGTGAGATTTGTGGAATGCGGGGACATGACATGATGGGATGCCCACATGGATCCGGTAGCCCGGGTGAACAAGTGAACTCTTGCAACAACTACTGTAATCTGAACCCGAAGCTGCCCAACTATGCTCCCCCAAATCCCTACAACCAAAGAAGAAACAACCCTCACCTTTCCTACGGCAACTACGACAACACGCTCAACCATGAGTTCAAGAGGTCAAGGTAATAAGAGAGGCAGACTAGGGGTATCCTCAGGTACAAAGATCTAAACTCGAGACTTTATTTGAAAGTTTTGTTGAAACTCGGACAAAACAGAATGAGGAGTTTAGACAACAAGGAAGGGGCAGGTGGGTGAAGCAATAAAGGATCTAGCATCTAAGGTAGACAACTTAGCAACTCATAACAAGATGCTAGAAACCCAGATTGCCCAACAAGCCATCACGTGCACTCGAGACCTAAGGGTATGATAGAGGGCGGCAAAGCAAATCCCCAATGAGCATTGCAATGTCATACACTTGAGGGATGATAAGCTTGGGGGTGGGGGTAGCTGAAATGGAGGTGGAACCGGGAGGAGGACACGAGCGAAAAAGAAGAGCCGGAGGCAAGAAACGTCCCTCCACCACCGTACCAACCCCGATACCTTTCCCACAAAGGTTGGTTAGGAAAAAGCAAGTAGATGTAGAGACTAAAATGCCTACTAAACTGAAAGACCGGGTAGTTTCTCCATCGCTTGCTCAATTGAACAAGTGCACATTGACCAAGCCTTATGTGACTTAGGGGGGCTAGTGCGAGCTTGATGCCCTCACTATCATGGAAAGGTTGGAAAGTAAAGAGTTGAGACCGTTCAAATTCTCCTTACAATTTGCGGACAGCTCAACTAGGACTCCTCTAGGCATACTAGAGAATGTCCTGTGAAGGTAGGAAATTCTTCATCCCTACTGACTTCACAGTATTGGATATGAAAGGAATTCGAATTCCCCATCATTTTGGAAGGCCATTCTTGGCAACTCTTGGAGCGAGTAATAGGCGTAAGGAATGGGAAGCTCTCTAGCAGAGGAAGGTAGGATCGATTTTCAATTGACTAACTCTCGATAACAACCTTCCTTTTGAGAGCCATGTGTGCGGAATTGATACAACGTCTCCGGTGGTAAAAGAAGAGCTGAACATGGAAGCAACTCAGAAGGTATGCATGACTAATGATGCACCCGGTGATGGAAGTGGGGTTGCTGTCCATACTGAAACAAAACTTCCGCCGGAAGGAAGGAAGGCTAAGGCTCAGGAGAAAGAGCAAAGCGGAAGCATTATTGGCGAGTATGAGAAGAGACGGCTATTTGGAGGAGCTCCTTGGAAGAAAAAAGTGTGCTGCACATCGCCTGCCAGAGCCGGTTGATTGAAGGAAGTATGGTAAGCTTAAGACCATAAATAAGCGCTTCTTGGGAGGCAACCCAAGTTTTCTTTCCCTTTTCTTTTGTTTTTGAATTCACCTCTTGAATAATTTGAGAAGATCAAGAGGCAAAAATATCATTAATAGGTTTGTCTAGTGTTTTCGAGTTGAGAAAGAGAAGAAGAGCATAAAAAGATAAAGTCGAGAGGCCATCACGCCCTGGCGTGGCGGTGGTCACGGCCGTGATGAAATAAACAAGAGCAGAAAGGAACACGGCCTAGTCGTGACAACCATCACAGGCGTGATGAGTAGGATCCGAGGTCGAGAGCATCACGGCTTTAGCGTGATGAGATCCCACCGTGGCAACTCCACGAGGACCGAAGCGATCACGGCCTCGTGTGATGAGCCTCACGGCCGTGATAAAATTTCCACCCCAAGTTTTGGTGGAATGTGAACCAACACCCGCTACCGACTGGTAAGTTGTTCCAATTTTTTCTCTCTCTCAGGCTTGATTATTTACATTGGAGACAATGTAAGTAATCAAGCTCAGTGAGGGTATTTATTTTTGCATTTGCATTGTTGCATTCATATTGCATTCACATAGGCATAGATTGGTATGATCACATTCTCTAGATTGCCCCTCACTTAGAACATGTATCCGATTGTGAGAACTTGGAGCCAAATGAATTGAGATAGTTAATTTCGAACCCAATTTTTCATTATTCTTGTGATATGGCTAAAAATGAAATTTCTTGAGGTAGTCATTTGATAGTTGATGATTAGCATGTGGTTCATTAGGTTTGTGTACCTCACTGATTTTTGAACTACTAAATGTAAGATTTTGAGTCAAATAGGGGTATTCACTAAATCTACCCCATTTCTTGTGATATAGTGATTTAATTCCTCATGGACTGTATTTTCTAGAACTTGACTTGAAACCATTTCAAAACTTAAAAATTTTTGAAAGCATTTTTGGAAATGATTGAGGCACTAGGTATTTTTCCGGCCTCCCGAGCTTTGAATGATAAATGCTACCCCTTAGTTGCCCAATTTTGAGCCTAAAGATAAAATACTTTTCTTGGTACCTTGAATTACTTTGATAAATAATGCTTGGTATGGCACCTTTTAAAGTATTACAAAAGGGCAAAATGGTAGTTGGAAAAAGAATGGGATGAAAATATTTCTCTTGAGCTAAAAGCTCCTTCTCCAAACAAATAAAAATGAAATAAACAGAAAAAAAAAATGGAGAAGGGGATGACAAAGAAAGTGAGAAATGAAAAAGAAAAAGAAAAAGAAAAAAATAATAATAATAATAGAAAGAAGAAAGGTGGAAAAAGTAAATCAAAACCCCTAAAGGTATTTTAGAAGGTGTCATACTTTGTAATGTTTGATAATTTGTTCTAGCCTTCTTGAAATTCCCTTCCTTGATTTTCCCACCTAACAATAAATCCCGTGGCCACATTCTGACCAAAGGAAAAGACCTCTTGATTCTTAAGTGTTTTCATAAATAAAGTAGAGATTTGGTTAATAGTCAAGCCTATGGTAAAATACTTTCCTTGAGGAAACTAAGTGAATTGTCATATACCCTAAAACACTTGAGTGAGGTGAGATGAGTGCCCAAATCGGTGAGAATATGAACTTGAAGAACCTAAGCTTCTAATTGGACTTGAATTTGATTATCTCTTGAGTGCTTATTAAAAATGCCTATTACTTGGATTAGCTTCTAGGGTTCTTGGTTCCACTTTATCCATGCTTTGATTGATTTATCTTATGGCACAGTAATTGCTTGAGGACAAGCAAAGTTTTAAGCTTAGGGTGATTTGATGAGTGTGATTCCACATCATCTTTGTCTATCATTTTGCATGCATTTTCATGTAGTTTAGGCATATTTTTATTAGATTTTAGGTTAATATTCCTTTGGAGCCAGGTAAGGCGGTTTCGTGTGTTGTTTTTGCGAGATATAAAGGGTAAATTGCTCAAGATCAACCATGATGAAGTTTGGATGAAGATGGAGCTTTAAAAGGAAGAAAATGAGGCCAAGCGAGCCCATCACGGCTTAGCCGTGATGCCCATCCACGACCATGATCGAAGGCGAAAAGAAGAAAGGTTGAGTCAGTACATCACGGTACGGTAGTGATAGCCATCGGCGTGACCCAAAACCACCACAAGTCGAGCACATCCACGGCCTGGCGTGAGAAATTCTTCCACGGGCCATGAAGGGAGGCTCGCGTCGCGAGACATATCTCGCGTCGCGATGAAATTTTCCGAGGGTTGCGAAGGGGCGAGCGTCACGGCCTGGCGTGATGGCCATCCGGCCGTGATGGCGCATTACTTGGACACGAAGAAGCGAAATAGATCAGATTTTGAGTTGGTTTGGGACTCTAACTTCCCATTTCTTAAATATGGACCAGGGCATCGAAGCTGAAGGAGAAGCCAAACGGATTGAGGATCATCCATAACAGCTAGGACTCTAGGCTTAGATCCTTAACTCCCTCTCCTCCCTTCTCTTCTCAGATTTTGTATTTTCGTACTGTTGTAATCATGCTTGTCATCTCCATAGCAAGGCGGAGTGTACATAGTTTCTAGGGATTAGGGCTCTAGGTTTTGTAATGATGTAAATTTGGTGTAAACTCTTTGTTAATTTCGTTTTAGTTTTAGCCTGATTTCCTATGTTTAGTCTCTGTAAATTGGGTGGTTTAGTTTGCGTGACGTAGGCGTTCTAAGAGGAACATAGCGGTGAATTGGTTCTTTTATGTTTCACTCGTAAGTGACAGCCACTAGTTTTGCGAAAGTCGAATGATCTAAGGAGGCTGGTGAACTTGGTTGTTTCCACCTGCTTGGATTCAAGGAGGAACCTAGCGGTGAACTTGGGTGTCGAGGACTAGAAATCCCGAGACTTGGGCCGCGAAATCCGAGGATTAGAAGCCGTCCCTCAGGGCACAGGTTGTCATGAAGTACAAAGGTTCCAATGAGGATAGACTACCCACGAGGTAGGGTCAGAAGTCAATTGGGCACGGGTTTTAACAGGCTGAGCTATCACAAGATAAACTACCCCGTCAAGAGATAATTCGGTAATCAACAAGGTAACCGCTGCAGCAACTAACGCCTCAAAGGTCTAACCCAAATCGCAGGGAATCATTTAAGTCTAAACCCCTAAACGCAATTGTTTCCTGTTTGTTTATCTGTTTTAAATAACAAAATTCACACCTTTTGAGAATAAAGAGGATCCAATTCCATCAGGTTCAACTATTCGAAAATAGGGCGTTCGGGGATAGTCTCTGTGGAGTTCTCTTTAGAGCTGAGAATCCGTTATACTTATCGAGATTAATGTCCTAACATCAGCGTGTATACGAAGCACCTGAAGACTAAGCCTCGTGGAGCGATGAAGCCAATATCGCGATGAAGTCGCGAGTAGAATATATAAGTTCGACTTAATTAAATTCTTGGTTTTAATCCTGATGGAGTTGCTGTGCAATGATCCACTCACTAGTGTGAATATACATTGGGCTGATGGGGTCTAGGCGTGAGTTCACTAGGCGTTAAAAGGCGGTGACGGTTTTGTAAATATCGAGACTTCCCATTAATTTCAATTTAACATCAGTTGTTTTAGGGCGGCGTTTAAAGTGAAGTGACTCACTGCTTGTCAGTTGATAAACAACCAGGCGTTAAAAGTAGACACACCATCGTCGATTCTTCATTGAACTAACGTTAAAATGCGTCAACCACTTTTACTTCTTTCTCATCAACTGGCGTTAAAGGTTATTTTAATAAATTTTTTATCTATTATCGTACTTGAATTACCTTTTAAAGTTTTCGGTTCACAATTGCTTGGACAATGTTTTGTGTTCTGTTTTGAAAACTAAAATATATAATAAAGTATAGTTGGATCAATAACCCAAAGCAGATCTCATTCATGAAAAGGTTAAAATCTTCAAAATACATAAAAATGTTACATTGATAGGGTTTTAAAATCCTATAAAGTTACATTGAAAAGGTTTAAAACTAACGTACTTATTGAGGCTTCGTTCACCACGGGTGCGAGCAAGGCAGGAGAGTCGGCGACAGAGTTTTCCCGGGCGGTGAGCGAACCGCACACGATCTGTTTCAGCAATGATCTTGGAAGAGCAGTTATTCAAGAAAGGGGCGTTACGGTCTTGTAGCTACCGATTCTCCGAGAAAGATGATAGGGTAAAAGCTCACACTATGTGATTTAACAACTTTATCACCCATGTTATGTGATTTAACAACCTCAAGTTGTTTGATAAGTAAGACAAAGACATTTGAGTCTAGGAATAGCAAGAAAAGAAAAAATGATTAATCTCACGATATTATTGTGAAGCAGAAAATTAAAGGATGGAAGGAAGCTATTTATAGGAGAGGGGATGAAGTTACTAAGCTATTCTGATTTTCTTGAAAACTTTGTTAGGGAATTTGCGTATAAAACAAAATTAAAACGCAGCGGAAAAATTCCCGTCGAGGATCGTGCGAGAATGGTCATGATTCATGATTAGAAGATTTTACCTTTTAAGCGATGGCTATTAGTTGATAAATCTATCACAAACTGTGACATTGTCTCTAAGAAATATCTATAGATGGTTAGTGACGTCCAAGCATCCTAACAGCGTCGTCTCCAGATGCTAGCTTCAAAACCGAGACTTTGCTATTCCTCTTACTCTCTTTTTTCTTTTGTGCGGCTAAGTTATCAACAGTCTAGGCACAACAACCAAGTAGTCTATACAAATAGCACCTCCTTAAGTGAGTTAGTGAGCAACATTTGACCTAAGCCCATCTACATGCGCTAGACCCGATAGGAAAGTCCAACTTTCCTTTAATGCTTCTTTTAATCAGCTACTTTTGTGTGGACCACTATAAGTTCCCAATACGTTAGGTAATATTAAATCCCATTTAATATTACAAGCGATGTGATATCTAGCAATACATCACTGCTACCTAAGTAGTGAGAAAGTCGACGACTTGATGAAACCTTTTGTGACAAATATTCTGGCATTATTATCCCTTGTCCATATATCTATATTGAACTGAAGTCATAGAATGTGTCACCCTGTACAGTTCAATATCATGCTCACGATACCAGTGGACTAATAAACAAATAAGGTCAATATCTCATATTGACTCATTTCGGCATTTAACCATGCATTTTTAAGCCTAACTCTATCAGGGCTGAATATACTCTGTCATGTAGGAGGGATAAATCCCATCTAGGTCACTCACATCCCTCTGCATAGCTCAAGTGGTATGCCCAATGACGATCTTTACAATCCTCCATTACATATGGATTAGCGATATTAAAGCACTGACTCTCATGTAGGGATCGTAGTGATTTGGTCAAGGATTGTATGCACCATTGTCACCATGAACTACTTATGACACTCACATAACGCTCCATGTATATTCTAATTGGTCAACCAGTCATCATTACCTTAATGTGTACCTATGTGGCGACCTACGATATCTCAATATCCATGACCAGTGAATATGGTATGATCTGCCATAGTAATAATCTCGTTGTGTTATTATTGTCATGTTGATAAAATACTTGACTACGGATATTTAAGAATAGGATTTCATTGTTCAATAATGTCTAAGTCAAGTCATGTACTTGATATTCTATACTAAATTTCTATTCTAAGGACTTTATTATGTTTTAACATGTAACTAAAATGGAATGCCTCGTCGTATATATATATATATATATATGAAATAATAAGATACAAATATAAGTCAAATACATTGGCCTCTGGGCTTACACCAACAATCTCCCACTAGCCTAGAGGCAATCAGGCATAACCTAATGCCCATCAGTCAAGTGTGACCCTTAAATGCAAACGGTGAACAAGAGGTTCGTAGAGTGGGTAAACAACGTTATCAAGCGTTGGTACTCGCATATCTTCACATCTCCTCTATCGATAATCTCTCGAATGAGATGGGCGCCAAAGTTATGTTTGGATGCTGATGAGATCTAGAGTTCCTTAGCTTGTGCAATGGCCCGTTGTTATCACGATAGAGATCAATGGAGTCCACAATACCGGGGCGTACCAAGCTCGATAATGAACTAGATCCAAGACCTCCTTTCTTTGATGAGAGGATATACTAAGCCTCCGTAGTAGAATCGTAATTGTTTCCGCCCATTCAGGCAGCACATAACGATTAGTCTGGAATCATCCTATCGGTGACGGAAGCTAACATGGTGTACCTATTACCTGCCAAGCTCTTCCCAGCCTCAATACACCAAGAGTGAATCATAGTTCTTCTAAAAGTACTTAGGATGTTCTTGGCATGACAGACGGTGACTTTCAGGACGGGATCGAGGGTACACCTGCCGTTATGGCAAGCATCACGATACATCCGGTCAGTACACAGCATGGCATACATGATGGATCCAGTGCGGATGCATATGGAATCTTACTCATGCGATCCCTTTCTTCTTGAGTGGAAAGGATTGTGCCTTTGATAGGCATATGCCATGTGACATAGGCAAAGTCCTTTCTTGGATTCATGCATGTTAAGCGTCTCGACACTTTGTCTATGTATGTACTCAGACTTAGGGCCAAGCAATTTCATGATCTATCTATAGATCCCGATTCCTAATACATAGGTAGCCTCGTCAAATCTTTCATTAGAAACATTCCCCAACCATGTCTTTACATTTTGTAGTGTAGGGATGTCATTTCCAATGGGTAATATGTCATCTACATATAACACGGAAAAACAACAATGCTCCACTAACCTTCTTGTAGACACAGGGTTCATCTTCATTTTTGATGAATCCATCTGTCTTACAACATCATCAAGAACGAAGGTTCAACTTACGAAGCTTGCTTCAATCCGTAGATTGGCAGCTGCAATTTACATACCTTCAGAGCATCCTCACAGAAATGTCAAAGCCTTCGGGTTGTGTCATGTACACATCCCCAAGAAGCTTTCCATTAAGGAAAGCGTTTTGACATCCATCTGCCCATATCTCATAATCGTGGTATCTGGGCGATAGCGAATCAAGAGGGGCCAGATTTAAGATCGCAACAGGTGAAAAGGTCTAATCATAGTCGACACCATGAATTTGCTTGAAAACCCTTAGCGACAACGCGCCTTAAAAGGTGTGTGCCTTACCATCCATGTCAGTTTTCTTTTGAAAACCCACTTGCACCTATAGGTTTTACCCCCTTAGGTAGCTCTGCCAAGGTCCTACCTGGTTGGTGTACATGGAATCCATCTCATATTTCATGGCCTCTCAAGCCATACTCGGATCCAGGCCGATGTAATGGCCTCACTGGTATGTCTGAGGCTCATCTTGATCCCTGAGCAATACATCACCTTGTGGAGTCATGAGAGAAATCCACATCTCTCAGTGGTGACGTGTCATATAGACCCTGCTGGTCTTGTACTCTGCAGGCGGGTTGTTCCTCCACAGCATACGAGAAGGTTGCTCTGTTCCACCAATGGTAGGTCACTACTCTGTGATTCTTGAATTTCTTCAAGTTCTATCTTTCTCCCACTGGTTCCTATGGAGATAAACTCCTTTTCTAGGAATACACCATCCGTGCGACCAAACACTTTGCCTTCGGAAGGATTATAGAATTGGGTATCCCTTGGTTTCTTTGGGGATACCCACGAAGAAGCATTTATCATGTTGGGATCAAGCTTATTAGAAACTTGCGTTTTACATATGCTTCACAACCCCCAAATCTTCTGAAAAAGACATGCTGGGTCCTCACGGTCCATATCCTGGTGTCTTTTCTCGTTTGGATGGAACACGGTTAAGTGTAAAAGCTGTTGTTAATAGGCATGTCCCCGGAAAGAGTTTGGAAGGTTTGCATGACTCATCCATAGACCGAACCATGTCAACAAGGTTCGATTTCTCTATAAACACCATTCCATTGTGGTGTTCCAGGTGGAGTGAGTTGAGATAAAATCCACACTCTTCCAGATGATCATCAAACTCTAGGCTCAAATATTCACCACCTCGATCTGATCGAAGGCTTTAATATTTTACCAAGTTGGTTTGTACCTCATTTTGAATTCCTTGAACTTTTCAAGAGTTCGATTTATGTTTCATAAGATACACAAATCCATATCTACAAAATCATCATTAAATGTGATGAAGTCACGAAAACCACCTCTAGCTAATGTGTTTAGGGTCCATACATCACTATGTATAAGACCCAAAGATCGTTAAGCTCTTTCACCTTTGCGGTGAATGGAGCTTTGGTCATCTTTCCCAATAAACAAGACTCACATATCTCATATGATTCATAATCAAATGGTCAAGAGTCCATCTTTATGGAGCTTGAGATCCGCTTCTCATTTATATGGCCTAAGCGACAATGCCAAAGATAAGGCGGGTTCAACTCATTTGGTTTGGACCTCTTGTATTTATGTTATAGATGGGCATTTCAAGATCAAGGACATAAAACCCATTACTCATGGTGCACTAGCATAAAAAATATCATCCAAATAAATAGAGCAACTTTTGTTCTTATTATAAAAAGAAGAACCATCTTGTCCAAACAGAAAGCGAAATGATATTCACTAATTGCGGGCTGAAATAACAGTTCTCTAAGCGAATAGTAAGCCCAGTGGGCAAAGTCAATACATAAGTCCCTACGGCTAAAAGCGGCAGCCTTTGCTCCATTTCCCGGCACATAGGATCGACTTCGCCCTTTGCCTGGTCTGCTCTGTTTAGATCCTGCACACTTGTACAAATGTAGAACCACATCCGTATCTAATGCCCATGATGCGAAGTAGATAAATTGACTCTAACATAACAAACATACGAAGTGGATCTACTTCCCTTCTTCTTCTTTCTTCTTCAGGTATTTTGGGCAGTTCCCTTGCTTGCTTGCTCTTGGTAGAAGCGGCTGAGGTGCACGATCATATAAATGCGCCTCCATGGTCTCATGTTGCTTTGCGGCTCGAGAGGTCATGGCGGCAAGCATAAGACAGCCCACGTCTAAAGCGTCATCGATGCTTCTTATAAGCATCCTGTCCCACCAAGAGCACTTGGGCGGTGGCTTCTAGAACAGGCTCCTCAAGAACATACAGACTTTTTCTCATGTTTGAGGACAATCCTCAAGTTTGTGCCAGATCCAGAAAATTCGTTAGGATATTTTGTCCTTCTCGAGGGCGGATCATAGTGACAGGTTACTTGATGTGTTTGATGCCATGGTAATCTCTGAGAGATAAATATGCAAAATATAAGTATCATGCCATAAAGTTATTTAATAAGGTCTTTAATTAAATACGCCTCACTATTTTACTCAAAACAATGACCCTCATCATTGATTCGGAAAATCCCGTTGGAAAGATTTTCTAGTGGGCCAAGATCCATATTTCACCTAGCTTTAAGTCGGCTTTGGTGATCACTTAAAATTCAGTTATTTAGGTAGAAACACTTTAGATTGCATCTCATGCAACTCTTGGACAGTTGGGTGAATAACTCTTATTCAAATCCATCACATGGACTAAGCCCAACTTATAAGCCTCTAAGCCTTTCAATCCTATTGATTGGCTTAGTTAAGTAGAACCAATGGTTGGCGATTGAACATTACATTTGTCCCATCGCGCCTTACTATTATAGATAAAGGTACCCGCTTTGGCGGACCCACATAGTCGATAGTAGTCTTGGTGAGTGCCATACATCGGAAGGCCTTTAAATGTGACTTAATATTTCCTTTTGAGGGTTTGATTAAAACTTGATCTCATCATTTGTTAAACTCTTTAACTTACTATATGCATCTCATACATATATTAGTTAAACACCTTTTAACATACTATATACATACATGCATCTCATACATATATAAGGTAAATAAATGTGATATGGTTATGCCCCTAACGCATTAATTCAAAGCCAATGAGGGAGAATCTAAACTAAAACCTAGGAGCGTCCAAGCTTCTCCAAGCAAGATCTCCACGTGATAGCGTCTTCTTGTCTCCATCATTACATTACATAAGCAGAAACCTCATTTTACATATGAGGGAGTGAGATAGAAAAGAAGATACATATGGAATATTAAGAGAAAGGCACGCCATGGGCCATATTTCAAAATCTAAACCAAAGGTAAAAGGACTAAGGCCATAACCATTCACCATACATCACCAAATAAATAGTAACAACCAATAATAACACATAATCATTATTATTATTAATTTCATAAATTAGAGATTTCAAAATCTGAATTTTGAAAACATAACATATATATATATATATAATAAATCACATTTATTATAATAGATGTTACTATAAATCATATTTATTGCAATTGTTGTTACCACAAATCACATTTATTATAAATCATATTTATTGTAAATGACATAAATCACATTTATTGCAATTGTTGTTACCACAAATCACATTTATTGTAATTGACATAAATCACATTTATTCAATTAACATAAATCACATTTATTGTAACAAATCACATTTATTGTAATTGATATAAATCACATTTCAAAATCTGAATTTTGAAAACGTAACATATATATAATAAATCACATTTATTATAATTGATGTTACTATAAATCACATTTATTGTGATTGATATAAATCACATTTCAAAATCTGAATTTTGAAACCATAACATATATATAATAAATCACATTTATTATAATTGATGTTACTATAAATCACATTTATTGTGATTGATATAAATCACATTTCAAAATCTGAATTTTGAAACCGTAACATATATATAATAAATCACATTTATTATAATTGATGTTACTATAAATCACATTTATTGTGATTGATTAAATGGTGACATAAAATTTCAAAATTTGAATTTCGAAATTACACACTAATCAGAGGTAGCACGGGGACGGCTACGGTTTCAACACTTGGAACCTCAACCACAACAACATGAACTTTTCATGTTTGAAACCCCTCAACACCGCCAACACGGACTGAAAACAATCATGTTTAACATCAACATTTGATGCCATCGCAGAACATAATAAGGATTGAGAACCAGCGCATATAGCATATATACACAAACATGCAATAGACGCATATATCATATACATCACGAAAATTACAAAACAAGGTTTCGCAAACCGGATGCAAGCGATTTTCAAAAACAATTTTCAGAAAAGATTCACATTATAAACATGTTATCATCCATAACGAGGCAAACCCGCATGCGAGAATCATGGTTTATAGCGGCTCACGATACCACCTGTTGGGAATTTGCGTATAAAACAAAATTAAAACGCAGCGGAAAAATTCCCATCGAGGATCCTTGCGAATGGTCATGATTCATGATTAGAAGGTTTTACCTTTTGAGGCGATGGTTGTTGGTTGAAATTCATCTATCCACGAACACGCCTGAGCGGTGTCTCCAGAGGTATCCACACGGCGGATTCCGTGGCGTCCAACGTCACGAACCGAGCGTCTCTGTCTCTCACGAGTGCTAGCTTCAAAAGCCGAGACTTTGCTGTTCACTCTTACTCTCTTTTGTGCGGCTAGGTTATCCTTGATCTGGGCACAACAACTAAGTGGTCTACTTATAGTAGCACCTCCTTAAGTGAGTTAGTGGCGACATTTGACCTAAGCCCATCTACTATGCGCTAGGCCCAAAAGGAAAGTCAACTTTCCTTTAATGCTTCTTTTAATCCGCTCTTTTGTGTGTGACCTATAGGTTCCCAATACGTTAGCGGTAATATTAAATCCCATTTAATATTACAAGCGATGTGATATCTAGCAATACATCAACGCTACCTAAGTAGTGAGAAAGTCGATGATTTGTGAAACCTTTCGTGACAAATATTCATGTGCATTATTATCCCTTTGTCCATATATCTATATTGAACACAAGTCATAGAATGTGTCACCCTTGTATAGTTCAATATCATGTTCCACCGATGCCGAGTAGACTTAACAACAAATGAGGTCAATATCTCATATTGACTCATTTCAAGATTTGTACCATGCATTTCTGATCTCACTCTATCGGGGGCCTGGATATTACTCTGTCATGTAGGAGGGACAAATCCCATCTAGGTCACTCACATCCCTCTGCATGGCTCGTGGTATGCCCAATGACCGTCTTTATAATCCTCCTATTACGAGATGGCGTTTGGCGATATTAAAGCACCACGACTCCTCATGTAGGGATCGTAGTGATTTGGTCGAAGGATTGTATGCACCATTGTCACTATGAGAACTACTTATGACACTCACATAACGCTCCATGTAGTGTTCTCATGGTGGGTCAATCAGTACATCATTACCTTAATGTGTACCTATGTGGCGATTCGATATCTCATATCCATGACCCGTGAGATATGGTCATCGGTCTGCACACATAATAGTCTCAATTGTATTATTATTGTCCTTGTTGATAAAATACTTGACTACGGATATTTAAGAATAGGATTTCGTTGTTCAATAGTGTCTCACGATCAAGTCATGTACTTGATATTCTATTCAACTGAAATTTCTATTCTAAGGACTTTATTATGTTTTAACAAGTAACACAATAAACGGGAATGCCTCATATCATATATATATATATATATATATATATATATATATATATATATATATATATATATATATATATATATGAAATATCAAGATACAAATGTAAGTCTAAAGAAATACATTGGCCTCTAGGGCTTACACCAACAAACTTACCTATAAACTTAATGCTCATTAAGAGGATTAAGTTACAAGGTGCATGGGTAAAGTAGCACAGTAGTCAAAGGAATGAATTCTTGCAGAAACTTATACACCTTTAACGTCGGTTGTTTAGTAAAACCGGCGTTAAAAGTGTTTTTAAAATAAAAAATATTTATTTTTAACGTCAGTTTTTATACAACAGCGTTAAAAGTGTGGTTTTTACTTTAGTATAATAAATAGTTGATGTAAATAATCCTAATTATAAACGTGCAGAATGAATCTTGAAATAATGTAATATACGGGAACTTGTGAGTCATAAATTATGTTGGCGTTAAAAATGATGTGGTGGCAATTTGTATATATTAAATCACTATTTTTCGTCGGTTGTGTAAAGAACTTGTGTAAATATTAAACAAGTTTATTTTTAATCTACATTAATTAGCTTGAATTAGTAAACATATTCTTGTGAAAATTAAAATAAATAAACACTTAACATAAAAGTGTTATATGTATAATCAAATCGTATCTCATTGAAGTGATTCATAAGTTACAATTACATGATTAAAAGATAAAAAATTTCTGCAACATAGCACTAAAATATTAAAAAGTTTCTGCTTCAACATCAATTTCTTCTCAGTTCTGTCCTCAGAAACTCCAATGGATGCATTGATCCCCTCCCTGCTCATTTGAAGTCCTTGATGCTCCATCTGTTCTTTATCCACAGTCGCTTGGGAGGAGATGGAATAAAGACAGGGAGTCATATTATGTGATTTACTCAACCTCAGAAGTTTTTTGACCATTAAGATAGAGACCTTTAAGTATAGGTATAGGAAGAAATAACAAAAGTCTCAAATGTGATAGAACCATATTGTGAAGGAATAGAAAATGCAAGAAATATAGAGGAAAAGAAGAGGGTGTATTTACATACTTGATCTGAGAAGAATGACACTTTATATAGAGAATAGTCTCTCTCTGATTTTCTTGAAAACTTATCTATAAACTTAATGCTCATTAAGAGGATTAAGTTTCAAGGTGCATGGGTTAGCACAGTAGTCAAAGGAATGAATTGTTTTGCAGATATACACTTTTTAACGCGAGTTGTCTTCAAAAGCGGCGTTGAAAGTGCTTTATAATAAAAAATATTTATTTTTAACGTCGAGTTTTTATACAAGCGGCGTTAAAAGTTTTATTTTACTTCAATTAAATAAATAGTCAAAGCAATTAATGTTTTTGGATAAAGGTATACACTTTTAACGTCGTTTCTTAAGACACGTGACATTAAATATCGACCTTTAACGTCAGTCTTTACAAACAAGCGGCGTCAAATGTTGTTTTATTTTGGTTTACACCCGCGTGCCTTACGCACTTCGCTCCGTGACGTCTCTTTTCTCTTTTCATCACGCTCACCCTCACTCTCAACCCTCACTCTCACTCTCACTCGCCCTAATCGCGAGCTCATCTCCACCGCAACCACCGCGAGGGCTTCTTCGCCACCACCGTGAGGTACACTATTAACCCTAACTATGTCTTTCCATTCATTCTTTGCAATAACTTTACATCTCTATTTCCCCTTCCCGCGCACTAACTCTCCTTGTCCCTCTGCTCTCAGTAACCACATCGAACGTTGGCCACCACTCGAGCTCCCCTCCCCACCACCACGCGAGCACCTATTTCTGGTGAGTCTTTAGGGCACATTTTTTTATTTTTGGTTTTGATTGTATGTTGAAACTGTAGTCTCAGTAGTTGAAACTTGAAACCGTGAGCTTGAGTTGTTTGGAATGTACGTCTCTATTTTTGGTTTTGAGTGCATGTTGCTCTGCTGGTTGATCATCACGGCCGTAGTGATGCTCATCCGCAGCTAGGCCGTGATCGATTCTTCTGTGATGGTCTGGGTTCGGTTAGTGCGTTACGGTAGTGATGGACATCCTTGCCAGGCCGTGACCGATGCTTGGCAATCTTCAAAAACCATAGTTTTCAATCTCCGTATTGTCCTTATATTGGATATATGTTTTGTATATCTCTGAGAACCTATCTAGTTATGGATCATAGTTGGATGGTTTGTAAGCGTACTAGTGCTGAGTATTTGAAGAGGGTGGGAGAATTTATAGAATTTGCTCAAAGGAATGTTCCTAATAGTAATGGAATGTTCTGTTGTCCTTGTGTCAAGTGTTTGAATACGAAGAAATGTACGGTGAAGGATATACGTACTCATTTGATTTGTGAAGGGATTTGCTTGAGTTATACAAGATGGATATGGCATGGTGATGTGTTTGTTGAGTAGTACGGCAAGTGTCTCCCAAAGTGAGGACGTTAGCGTAGATATGGAGGATGATCGAGTAGAGGACATGATCCGTGATATTGGACAAGAATCTTTTCATCGAGCTCATGTGTATGATAGGTTGTGCGGTGATGCGGATAAGCCTTTATATCCGGGTGTACTACTCATACACGGTTGTCGGCGGTGCTAAAATTGGTTTGTGTGAAGGCGAGAAATGGTTGGACCGATAAAAGCTTCACGGAATTGCTTGAAGTGTTAAAAGAATTGCTTCAGGAGGACAACACATTGCCTGGCCCGTAACTATGAGGCCAAGAAGGTATTGTGTCCTATGGGTATGGAGTATCGGAAGATACGCATGCCCCAATGATTGCATATTGTACACCGGTGTTCATGAAGACAATCACGATTGCCCCAAATGTGGGTTATCACGATAGAAAGTGAAGGGTGGTGATGATGATGATGATCTTGATGATGTGAGAAAAAAGGGTCCTCCCTGTGAAGGTGTTGTGGTATCTTCCAATAATTCCAAGGTTCAAGCGATTGTTTGCCAATGCGAAAGATGCGAAGAATCTTAGATGGCATAATGATGAGAGGAGGCGTGATGGAAAGGTTCGTCATCCGGCTGATTCTATTCAATGGAAGAATATCGATACTATGTTTCAGTTTGTGATGAGCCAAGAAACCTAAGACTTGGACTTGCTCACGGATTGAATGAATCCTTATGGTAACATGAGTAGTATTCATAGTTCATGGCCTGTTCTGTTGGTAATTTACAACATGCCCCCTTGGTTGTGCATGAAGCGCAAATACATGATGTTGTCTATGATGATTTCGGGCCCAAAGCAACCGGGAAATGACTTAGATGTTTATCTAGGTCCCTTGATTGAAGACTTGAAAACGCTGTGGGTGGAAGGTGTTGATGTAGTTGACGGGTATTCTTATGAGACATTCAAGCTTCGTGCCATAATATTTTGCACCATCAACGACTTTCCAGCATACGGTAACTTGTCCGGGTACAGTGTCAAGGGGCATAAAGCATGCCCTATATGTGAAGAAGGCACATGCTACACTCGGTTGCATCATGGAAAGAAGGCGGTTTACCTTGGGCATTGGAGATTTCTTAGGCGTGATCACCCATATCGTAGGATGAAAAAAGCTTTTAATGGATGCCAAGAGACAGGAAAGAAGAAGCGCGGCCTTAATTGGAGAGAGCAGGTTTATCGGGAGGGTAAAGGACATCGATGTTATATTCGGCAAGTCCAAAAAGAAAGGTAAAGCTCTTTGAGAAAAACATATGGAAGAAGATGTCGATATTCTTTGATCTTCCACATATGGCGCAAGCTTGATGTCGAACATTGCATTGATGTGATGCATGTAGAGAAAAATGTGTGTGATAGTGTGATCGGGACGCTTCTCAACATCCAGGGCAAGACAAAAGATGGTGCGAATGCTCGTCTCGACCTCGTTGCTATGGGTATACGAGAGCAGTTAGCTCCAGTTGTTGAGGATGGTAAGAGGACTTATTTGCCGCCGCGTGTCATACTTTGTCAAAAAAAGAGAGACAAAGTTTCTGCGGGTGTCTTGAGGCATCAAAGTTCCACATGGTTACTCTTCAAATATGAAGAGGCTTGTCTCTAGTGATCTTAAATTGGTTGGCTTAAAGTCTCATGATTGTCACATCTTGATGCAACAACTTTTGCCGTTGCTATTCGTGGTATTGCTCCAAAAATGTGAGACATGCCATTACTCGGTTGTGCTCATTCTTCAATTCTATATGTAGCAAAGTCGTTGACCCCCGTATGTTGGATGACTTGGAAGTTGAAGCTGCTACAATCTTGTGCCAATTGGAGATGTATTTTCCTCCTTCCTTTTTCGACATAATGGTTCACTTAATTGTTCATTTGGTGAGGAGATTAGATTATGTGGGCAGGTTTTTCTGAGATGGATGTACCCGGTTGAGCGCTACAAGAAGATCTTGAAAGTGCGTGAAGAATCCTTATCGTCCGGAAGCATCTATTGTTCAAAGGTATGTTGTAGAAGAAGCTATTGAGTTTTGTTCGAACTACCTTCATAACACGGATCCTATAGGGGTTCCTAAGCCTAGGTATGATGAGATCAGATGTCAAGGTAAGGGTACACATGGCTTAAGAATTAATAGGAAGGATCGGGAGGAAGTGCTTCAAGCACATTTGTATGTATTGAACAACATTGAATGTGTTCAGCCTTTCTTATTTGAACATCAAAGAAAAGTCAATCAAGAAAACCCTCGAATGAGCGAAAGGTGGTTGTTGAACAAGCATAACAAGACTTTCTTACCATGGTTCAAGGAAGAAATGCTTAAGGATGGTAATCTTGCTTCGATGACGTAAGATGGCTAGCATGTGGGCCTAGCTTCAGCGTCATATGTTGGAGCGGATACGACATAAATAACTTTTCCTTTTATACAAAGGAACAAGATAACAAGAGTACCATGCAAAATAGTGGGGTTATGATCATGGCGAAGCAATGCACTTCTCTAGTGCAAAGGACACAAAACCCGTTAAAAGCTTTGAGACCTTACTTTGGATATATTGAAGATATTTGGGTGCTCGATTACACTAAGCTTACGGTGTCGGTATTTAAATGTAAGTGGGTTGATAGTAATGGTGGTGTACAAACCGACAAATTGGGGTTCACATTGGTAGACCTCAACAAGTTAGGTCATATAAATGAGCCTTTAATAATGGCTTCCCAAGCAAAACAAGTGTTCTACATCATTGATCCTTCTAACAAAAGGTTGTCCGTGGTTCTCCAAGGAAAAATCATGTATAATGGTAGTGATGAAAATGAAGATTCAAATCTTGATATTCCTGAGACTCCTTCTTTTTCAACAAACATGCCTACTATAATCGAGGAGACACAGGTGGACGATGTACATGTCACTCGTGATGATCATCACGAAGGGATATTGATATAGGTAGTTTAAACTTAGTATACATTTATTTTTATTTATATTTCTGTATTTATTTTGAGTTATAACCTATGTTAATAAATATATATTGTTTCTGAATAGGCATACATATGGATCATTGTTCCATTTTTCCTTTGCAATTCTGTAATGTGTGTGATATTCTGTGTTGCTGGGATATTTACTGAATGCAGGAATAGATGAGGGGAGTGATATTTTAAAACTTACATTACACTATTAACGTCAGTTGTTTATAACAACTGACGTTAAAATTAAGACCTTTAATGTTAGTTCTTTATAACAATTGACGTTAGTTTTAACAAAATTAACGTCCGTTCTTAAAGAACTGACGTTAATTTTTACAAAATTAATGTCAGTTGTGTTAAAGAACGGACGTTAATTTTGACAAAATTAACGTTACTTGTGTTAAAGAACCGACGTTAATAGTTTTATATTTAACGTCAGTTCTCAACTGACGTTAAAATTTTAACTTTTAACGTCAGCTGTATTTACGTCAGTCAGTATTCTGACGTAAAAAATCAATTTTAACTGACGTAAAAAGAACTTATTGCACTAGTGATTGAGATTCATCCCCAGCCGCTTCGATTCGTCCCTCCCCTCGCCCCCCCTGGTTTGGCCCAAGTCACCGATGGGTTTATTGGGACCGTGACTCAAACGGTTGGCAGGTTGCCAACAAGTGTCGCGAGAAGCCAAGGAGCAGGGGACGATTGTTCGAGTGCACGTGAACGGGTCAAGACGCCCGATCTGGTGACGTATGGCTCAGCCCTGGGTGCACGTGGCCAAGTCCGGGAGCCCGACCGTGGGTCACGCGACCGAGCCGGTGAGGCAAGGAATCCAAGGAGCAAGGGTCGAGTCAACGAGTCCTGGTGTGGAAATCTCGGTTATATGTGTAACTAGAAAAAGAACACCCCTCCTCTCGTTAGTATAGGACCTACTTGTCCATCAATGAAAAACATATCAGTGTTGAAATTTTAGTAGAATCTCTTATAACATGTCATAGTATTACTTGTAGTGGTTGATTCTCTTTTAGTTTTTCATATGGCAAAGGTCCATATTTAATGCACTTTGGATGAAACAGCTTTTATCAATGAGTAGAAAAAATGAGAGCTAGCTTTTGAACCTTTTTCTATAGTAAATGGAAATTTCATCGTGATGGGGAGAGATCATTGCAATTGTTGGTCTTCAACGAGGAATTCCTAGTAAGCGCGAGTCATCAGCTCGCGTTGACTACGTCCCCTGCCCTTTGTACACACCGCCCGTCGCTCCTACCGATTAAATGACCCGGTGAAGTGTTCGGATTGCGGCGGCGTGGATGGTTCGCTGCCGGCGGCGTTGTGAGAAGTCCACTGAACCTTATCATTTAGAGGAAGGATAAGTCGTAACAAAGTTTCCGTAGGT
>JAUPTC010001590.1:0-23000 GCA_030762895.1 Sophora flavescens
AATTAGACAACTTTTACAATCATTGTTTTTTCTTTTACATTATTGGACTTAATTGCTAAACATTGTTAATTTTCTGATTTTTCACTCATCCTGACCGTGTTGCCTTGCGCAGAGCATAACTATAGCTACAGATATCGGATTTTGGTGATCTTGCTGTCCCTAGAAAGATAAGGAAGAGACCTACAATTTCAGGTTTCACAAGAATTGTCAAATTAGGCCAAAATCAAGGCTAAATTGGGTCCCGAGTTCTCTGGCGCGGATCAGTACGCAGTCCATGATGTTCCTTCACTTAAATGGGCCTAACTTACTCATCTTAAGCCCAATTAAGGCATATGATATTTTGTTGGAAAGCTTATTCAGAGGCCCTAAATTTGGTCCAGGGTTAGGTCAGGATTAATAAGCATAAATAGCAGTTTACAGTCGTACAAGCTAGAGAGAGATGGAAATCAGACAACTTTTACGATCATTCTTTTTTGCTTTTACATTATTGGGCTTAATTACTATACATTGTTAATTTTCGGATTTTTCACCCATCCTGACCTTGTTGCCTTGCGCAGAGCATAACTAGAGCTACAGATATCGGATTTTAGTGAACTTGCTGTCCCTAGAAAGATAAGGAAGAGACCTACAATTTCAGGTTTTACAAGAATTGTCAAATTAGGACAAAATCAAGGCTAAATTGGGTCCAGAGTTCTCTCGGCGTCGGATCAATGCGCAGATCCATGTTGTTCCTTCACTTAAATGGGCCTAACTTACTCATCATAAGCCCAATTAAGGCATGTGATACCTTGTTGGAAAGCTTATTCAGAGGCCCTTAATTTGGTCTAGGGTTAGGTCAGGATTAATAAGCATAAATAGCAGTTTACAGCCGTAAAAGCTAGAGAGAGACGAAAATTAGACAACTTTTACAATCATTGTTTTTGCTTTTACATTATTGGGCTTAATTGCTAAACATTGTTAATTTTCGGATTTTTCACTCATCCCGACCTTGTTGCCTGCTGAGAGCATAACTAGAGCTAAACATATCGGATTTTGGTGATCTTCTTGTCCCTAGAAAGATAAGGAAGAGACCCACAACTTTAGGTTTTACAAGAATTGTCAAATTAGGCCAAAATCAAGGCTAAATTGGGTCCCGAGTTCTCGGCGTGGATCAGTACGCAGTCCATGATGTTCCTTCACTTAAATGGGCATAACTTACTCAACTTAAGCCCAATTAAGGCATATGATACCATGTTGGAAAGCTTATTCAGAGGCCCTTCATTTTGGTCAAGGGTTAGTTCATGATTAATAAGCATAAATAGCAGTTTACAGCCGCACAAGCCAGAGAGAGACGAAAATTAGATAACTTTTACAATCATTATTTTTGCTTATACATTATTGGGCTTAAATATTAAACTTTGATAATTTTTGGATTTTTCACTCATCCTGACCTTGTTGCCTTGTGCAGAGCATAACTGGAGCTACAGATATCGGATTTTGGTGATCTCGCTGTCCCTAGAAAGATAAGGAAGAGACCTACAATTTTAGGTTTCACAAGAATTTCCAAATTAAGCAAAAATCAAGGCTAAATTGGGTCCCGAGTTTTCTGTCGCGGATCTGAGTCCTCCTAAAGGGCCTAACCTCTAGCCCAAGGCAGCCGAAAGCGAGGCCCAGGCGGGGGCGAAAAGCCCCCCACACCGCAAGCAACGTTTGGGACCTGTCCAGAAAGATCCAATCGGTTCCAGATGGAAAAATCAAGCAAATTGGGCCGAGTCTCGACACGGATCGGTGTGCAGTCCATGATGTTCCTTCACTTAAATGGGCCTAACTTACTCATCTTAAGCCCAATTAAGGCAAATGATACCTTGTTGGAAAGCTTATTCAGAGGCCCTTAATTTGGTCTAGGGTTAGGTCTTGATTAACAAGTATAAAAAGCAGTTTACAGCCGCACAAGCCAGAGAGAGACTCAAATTTGACAAATTTTACAATAATTATTTTTGATTTTACTTTATTGGGCATAATTGAGCTTAATTGCTAAACATTGTCAATTTTCGGATTTTTCAATCATCCTGACCTTGTTGCCTTGCACAGAGCATAACTAGTGCTACAGATATCGGATTTTGGTGATCTTGATGTCCCTAGAAAGATAAGCAAGAGACCTACAATTTCAGGTTTCACAAGAATTGTCAAATTATGCCAAAATCAAGGCTAAATTGGGTCCCGCGTTCCCTGGCACGGATCAGTGCACAGTCCATGATGTTCCTTCACTTAAATGGGCCTAACTTACTCATCTTAAGCCCAATTAATGCATATGATACCTTGTTGGAAAGCTTATTCAGAGGCCCTTAATTAGGTCTAGGGTTAGGTCATGATTAATAAGCATAAATAGCAGTTTACAGCCGCACAAGCCAGAGAGAGATGGAATTAGATAACTTTTACAATCATTGTTTTTGCTTTTACATTATTGCGATTAATTGCGAAACATTGTTAATTTTCGAATTTTTCACTCAACCTGACCTAGAAAGATAAGGAAAAGACCTAGAATTTCAGGTTTCACAAGAATTGTCAAATTAGTCCAAAATCAAGGCTAAATTGGGTCCCGAGTTCTCTGGCACGGATTAGTGTGCAGTCCATGATGTTCCTTCACTAAAATGGGCCTAACTTACTCATCTTAAGCCCAATTAAGGCATATGATACCTTGTGGGAAAGCTTATTCAGAGGCCCTTAATTTGGTCTAGGGTTAGGTCAGGATTAATACGGATAAATAGCAGTTAACAGCCGCACAAGCCAGAGAGAGTCCGAAATTAGACAAATTTTACAATCATTGTTTTTACTTTTACATTAATGGGCTTAATTGCTAAACATTGTAAATTTTCGGATTTTTCACTCAACCTGACCTTGTTGCTTATGCACGCAGCACAACTAGAGCTACATATATCGGATTTTGGTGATCTTGCTCTCCCTAGAAAGATAAGGAAGAGACCTACAATTTCAGGTTTCACAAGAATTGTCAAATTAGGCCAAAATCAAGTCTAAATTGGGTCCCGAGTTCTGCGGCTCGGATCAAGCATGATCCATGATGTTCCTTCACTTAAATGGGCATAACTTACTCATCTTGAGCCCAATTAAGGCATATGATACCCTATTGGAAAGCTTATTCAGAGGCCCTTAATTTGGTCTAGGGTTGGGTCTAGAATAGTAAACATAAATAGCAGTTTACAGCCGCACAAGCCAGAAGAGACGGAAATTAGACAACTTTTACAATCATTGTTTTTTGCTTTTACATTATTGGGCTAAATTGCTTAACATTATTAATTTTCGGATTTTTCACTCATCATGACCTTGATGCCTTACTCAGAGCATAACTAGAGCTACAGATATCGGATTTTGGTGATCTTGCTTTCCCTAGAAAGATTAGGAAGAGACCTACAATTTCAGGTGTCACAAGAATTGTCAAATTAGGCCAAAATCATGTCTAAATTGGGTCCCGAGTTCTCTGTCGTGGATCAATGCGCAATCCAAGACGTTCCTTCACTTAAATGGGCATAACTTACTCATCTTAAGTCCAATTAAGGGATATGATACCTTGTTGGAAATCTTATTCAGAGGTCCTTAATTTGGTCTAGGGTTAGGTCAGGATTAATAAGCATAAATAGCAGTTTACAGCCGTACAAGCCAGAGAGAGACGGAACTTAGACAACTTTTACCATCATTGTTTTTGCTTTTACATTATTGGGCTTAATTGCCAAACATTGTTAATTTTCGGATTTTTCACTCATCCTGACCTTGTTGCCTTGCACAGAGCTTGACTAAAGCTACAGATATCGGATTTTGGTGATCTTGTTGTCCCTAGAAAGATAAGGAAGAGACCTACAATTTTAGGTTTCACAAAACTTGTCAAATTAAGCCAAAATCAAGGCTAAATTGGGTCCCGAGATCTCTGCCACGGATCAATACGCTGTCCATGATGTTCCTTCACTTAAATGGGCCTAACTTACTCATCTTAAGCCCAATTAAGGCATATGATACCTTGTTGGAAAGCTTCTTCAGATGCCCTTAATTTGGTCTCGGGTTAGGTCAGGATTAATAAGCATAAATAGCAGTTTACAGCCGCACAAGCCAGAGAGAGACGGAAATTAGACAACTTTTACAATCATTGTTTTTGCTTTTACATTATTGGGCTTAATTGCTAAACATTGTTAATTTTCGGATTTTTCACTCATCCTGACCTTGTTGCCTTGCGCAGAGCATAACTAGAGCTACATATATCGGATTTTGGTGATCTTGCTGTCCCTAGAAAGATAAGGAAGAGACCTACAATTTCTGGTGTCACAAGAATTGTCAAATTAGGCCAAAATCAAGGCTAAATTGGGTCCCGAGTTCTCTGGCGAGGATCAGTGCGCAGTCCATGATGTTCCTTCACTTAAATGGGCCTAACTTACTCATCTTAAGCCCAATTAAGGCATATGATACCTTGTTGGAAAGCTTATTCAGAGGCCCTTAATTTGGTCTAGGGTTAGGTCAGGATTAATAAGCATAAATAGAAGTTTACAGTCGCACAAGCCAAAGAGAGACGGAAACTAGACAACTTTTACAATCATTGTTTTTCCTTTTTCATAATTGGGCTTAATTACTAAACGTTGTTAATTTTCGGATTTTTCACTCATCCTGACCTTGTTGCCTTGTGCAGAGCATAACTAGAGCTACAGATATCGGATTTTTGTGATCTTGTTGTTCCTAGAAAGATAAGGAGGAGACCTACAATTTCATGTATCACAAGAATTGTCAAATTATGCCATAATCAAGGCTAAATTGGGTCCCGAGTTATCTGGCACGGATCATTACGCAGTCCATGATTTTCTTCACTTAAATGGGCCTAACTTACTCAACTTAAGCCCAATTAAGGCATATGATACCTTGTTGGAAAGCTTATTCAGAGGCCCTTAATTTGGTCTGGTTTAGGTCAGGACTAATAAGCATAAATAGCAGTTTACAGCCGCACAAGCCAGAGAGAGTTGAAAATTAGACAACTTTTACAATCAATGTTTTTGCTTTTACATTATTGGGCTTAATTGGGCTTAATTGCTAAACATTGCTAATTTTCAGATTTTTCACTCATCCTGACCTTGTTGCCTTGCGCATAGCATAACTAGAGCTACAAATATCGGATTTTGGTGATCTTGCTGTCTCTAGAAAGATAAGGAAGAGACCTACAATTTTGGGTTTCACAAGAATTGTCAAATTAGGCCAAAATCAAGGCAAAATTGGGTCTCGAGTTCGGGCGGATGGATCAGCGCGATCCATGATGTTCCTTCACTTAAATGGGCCTAACATACTCATCTTAAGCCCAATTAAGGCATATGATACCTTGTTGGAAAGCTTATTCAGAGGCCCTTAATTTGGTCATGTGTTTGGTCAGGATTAATAAGCATAAATAGCAGTTTACAGCCATACAAGCCAGCGAGAGACTGAAATAAGACAACTTTTACCATCATTGTTTTTACTTTTACATTGTTGGGCTTAATTAGGATTAATTGCTAAACATTGTTAATTTTCGGATTTTTCACTCATCCTGACCTTGTTGCCTTGCGCAGAGCATAACTATAGCTACAGATATCGGATTTTGGTGATCTTAATGTCCCTAGAAAGATAAGGAAGAGACCTACAATTTCAGGTTTCAGTAGAATTGTCAAATTAGGCCAAAATCAAGGCTAAATTGGGTCCCCGGTTCTCTGGCGCGTATCAGTGCGCAGTCCATGATGTTCCTTCACTTAAATGGGCCTAACTTACTCATCTTAAGCCCAATTAAGGCATATGATACCTTGTTGGAAACCTTATTCAGAGACCCTTAATTTGGTCTAGGGCTTGGTCAGGATTAATAAGCATAAATAGCAGTTTAAAGCCGCACAAGCCAGAGAGACGTAAATTAGACAACTTTTACAATCATTGTTTTTGCTTTTACATTATTGGGCTTAATTGCTAAACATTGTTAAATTTAGGATTTTTCACTCATCCTGACCTTGTTGCCTTGCGCAGAGCAGAACTAGAGCTACAGATATCAGATTTTGGTGATCTTGTTGTCCCTTGAAAGATAAGGAAGAGACCTACAATTTCAGGTGTCACAATAATTGTCAAATTAGGCCAAAAGCAAGGCTAAATTGGGTCCCGAGTTCTCCTCGGATCAGTGCACGATCCATGATGTTCCTTCACTTAAATGGGCCTAACTTACTCATCTTAAGCCCAATTAAGGCATATGATACCTTGTTGGAAAGCTTATTCTGAGGCCCTTAATTTGGTCTAGGTTAGGTCAGATTAATAAGCATAAATAGCTGTTTCAACCAAAAGCTAGAGAGAGACGGAAATTAGACAACTTTTACAATCATTGTTTTTGCTTTTACATTATTGGGCTTAATTGCTAAACATTCTTAATTTTCAGACTTTTCACTCATCCTCACCTTGTTACCTTGCGCAGAGCATAACTAGAGCTACAGATCTCGGATTTTGGTGATCTTGCTGTCCCTAGAAAGATAAGGAAGAGACCTGCAATTTCAGGTGTCACAAGAATTGTCAAATTAGGCCAAAATCAAGGCTTAATTGTGTCCCGAGTTCTTTGGCGCAGATCAGTGCGTAGTCCATGATGTTTCTTCACTTAAATGGGCCTAACTTACTCATCTTAAGCCCAATTAAGGCAAATGAAACCTTGTCGGAAAGCTTATTCAGAGGCCCTTAATTTGGTCTAGGGATAGGTCAGGATTAATAAGCATAAATAGAAGTTTACAGTCACACATGCCAGAGAGAGACGGAAATTAGACAACTTATACAATCATTGTTTTTCCTTTTATATTACTGGGATTAATTGCTAAACGTTGTTAATTTTCGGATTTTTCACTCATCCTGACCATGTGGCCTCGCAGAGAGCATAACTAGAGCTACAGATATCGGATTTTGGTGATCTTACTGTCCCTAGAAAGATAAGGAAGAGACATACAATTTCAGTTTTCACAAGAATTGTCAAATTAGGCCAAAATCGAGGCTAAATTTGGTCCCGAGTTCTCTGGCGCGGATCGGTGCGCAGTCCATGATGTTCCTTCACTAAAATGGGCCTAACTTGCTCATCTTAAGCCCAATTAAGTCATATGATACCTTGTTGGAAAGCTTATTCAGAGGCCCCTAATTTGGTCCAGGGTTAGGTCAGGATTAGTAAGCATAAATAGCAGTTTATAGCCGCACAAGCTAGAGAGAGACGGAAATTAGACAACTTTTACAATCATTGTTTTTGCTTTTACAGTATTGGGCTTAATTGCTAAATATTGTTAATTTTCGGATTTTTCACTTCTCCTGACCTTGTTGCCTTGCGCAGAGCATAACTGGAGCTACAGATATCGGATTTTGGTGATCTTTCTGTCCCTAGAAAGATAAGGAAGAGACCTACAATTTTGGGTTTCGCAGAATTGTCAAATTATGCCAAAATCAATGCTAAATTGGGTCCAGAGTTCTCTGGCGCGGATTAGTACGTAGTCCATGATGTTCCTTCACTTAAATGGGCCTAAGTTACTCATCTTAAGCCCAATTAAGGCATATGATACCTTGTTCGAAAGTCTATTCAGAGGCCCTAAATTTGGTCTAGGGTTAGGTCGGGATTAATAAGCATAAATAGCAGTTTACAGCCATACAAGCCAGAGAGAGACGGAAATTAGACAACTTTTACAATCATTGTTTTTGCTTTTACATTATTGGACTTAATTGATAAACATTGTTAATTTTCGGATTTTTCACTCATCCTGAACTTGTTGCCTTGCGCAGAGCATATCTAGAGCAACAGATATCGGATTTTGGTGATCTTACTGTCCTTAGAAAGATAAGGAAGAGACCTACAATTTCAGATATCACAAGAATTGTCAAATTAGGACAAAATCAAGGCTAAATTGGGTCCCGAGTTCTATGGCGTCCGTGACTGCACATCCATGATGTTCCTTCACTTAAATGGGCCTAACTTACTCATCTTAAGCCCAATTAAGGCATATGATACCTTGTTGAAAAGCTTATTCAGAGGCCCTTAATTTGGTTTAGGGTTAGGTCCGGATTAATAAGCATAAATAGTTTACAGCCGCACAAGCCCGAGAGACGGAAATTAGACAACTTTTACAATCATTGTTTTTGCTTTTACATTATTGGGCTTAATTGCTAAACATTGTTAATTTTCGGATTTTTCACTCATCCTCGACCTTGTAGCCCTGTGAGAGCATAACTAGAGCTACAGAATATCGGATTTTGGTGATCCTGCTGTCCCTAGAAAGATAAGGAAGAGACCTACAATTTCAGTTTCACAAGAATTGTCAAATTAGGCCAAAATCAAGGCTAAATTGGGTCCCGAGTTCTCCGGGTCGGATCAGAGGGCAGTCCATGATGTTCCTTCACTTAAATGGGCCTAACTTACTCATCTTAAGCCCAATTAAGGCATATGATACCTTGTTGGAAAGCTTATTCGAGAGGCCCTTAATTTGGTCTAGGTTAGGTAAGATTAATAAGCATCAATGCTTACAGCCGCACAAACTAGAGAGAGACGAATTAGACAACTTTACAATCATTGTTTTTGCTTTTACATTATTGGGCTTAATTGCTAAACATTGTTAATTTTCGGATTTTTCACTCATCCCGACCTTGTTGCCTTGCGAGAGCATAACCAGAGCTAAAGATATCGGATTTTGGTGATCTTGCTGTCCCTAGAAAGATAAGGAAGAGACCTACAATTTCTGATTTCACAAGAATTGTCAAATTAGGCCAAAATCAAGGCTAAATTGGGTCCCGAGTTCTCTCGGCGCGGATGAGTGCGCACCCATGATGTTCCTTCACTTAAATGGGCCTAACTTACTCATCTTAAGCCCAAATAAGGCATGATACCTTGTTGGAAAGCTTATTCAGAGGCCCATAATTTGGTCTAGGGTTAGGTCAGATTAATAAGCATAAATAGCCGTTTACAGCCGCACAAGCCAGAGAGAGACGGAAATTAGACAACTTTTACAATCATTGTTTTTGCTTTTACATTATTGGGCTTAATTGGTAAACATTGTTAATTTTCGATTTTTCACTCATCCCCGACCTTGTTGCCTTGCGCAGAGCATAACTAGAGCTAGATATCGGATTTTGGTGATCTTTACTGTCCCTAGAAAGATAAGGAAGAGACCTACAATTTCAGGTTTCACAAGAATTGTCAAAATTAGGCCAAAATCAAGGCTAAATTGGGTCCCGAGTTCTCCGGCGCGGGTTCAAGACGTAGTCCATGATGTTCCTTCACTTAAATGGGCCTAACTTACTCATCTTAAGCCCAATTAAGGCATATGATACCTTGTTGGAAAGCTTATTCAGAGGCCCTTAATTTGGTCTAGGGTTACTACCAGGATTAATAAGCATAAATAGCAGTTTACAGCGCACAAGCCGTGAGAGAGACGAAAATTAGACAACTTTTACAATCATTGTTTTTGCTTTTACATTATTGGGCTTAATTACTAAACATTGTTAATTTTCGGATTTTTCACTCATCCCCGACCTTGTTGCCTTGCGCATAGCATAACCAGAGCTACAGATATCGGATTTTGGTGATCTTTCTTCGTCCCTAGAAAGATAAGGAAGAGACCTTTACAATTCGGGTTTCACAAGAATTGTCAAATTAGGCCAAAATCAAGGCTAAATTGGGTCCCGAGTTCTCGCGGCACGAATCGCGGGCGCAGTCCATGATGTTCCTTCACTTAAATGGGCCTAACTTACTCATCTTAAGCCCAATTAAGGCATATGATACCTGTTGGAAAGCTTATTCGGAGGCCCTTAATTTGGTCTAGGGTTAGGTCAGATTAATAAGCATAAATAGTGTTTACAGCCATAAAAGCCAGAGAGAGACAGAAATTAGACAACTTTTACAATCATTGTTTTTGCTTTTACATTATTGGGCTTAATTACTAAACATTGTTAATTTTCGGATTTTTCACCCATCCCTGACCTTGTTGCCTTGCGCAGAGCATAACTAGAGCTACAGATATCGGATTTTGGTGATCTTACTGCCCCTAGAAAGATAAGGAAGAGACCTACAATTTCAGATGTTACAAGAATTGTCAAATTAGGCCAAAATCAAGGCTAAACTGGGTCCCGAGTTCTCTGGCGGATCATGATCGCTACCCATGATGTTCCTTCACTTAAATGGGCCTAACTTACTCATCTTAAGCCCAATTAAGGGATATGATACCTTGTTGGAAAGCTTATTCAGAGGCCCTTAATTTGGTCTAGGGTTAGGTCAGGATTAATAAGCATAAATAGCAGTTTACAGCCGTACAAGCCAGAGAGAGACGGAACTTAGACAACTTTTACCATCATTGTTTTTGCTTTTACATTATTGGGCTTAATTGCTAAACATTGTTAATTTTCGGATTTTCAACAGATCCTGACCTTGTTGCCTTGCGCAGAGCATAACTAGAGCTACAGATATTGGATTTTGGTGATCTTGCTGTCCCTAGAAAGATAAGGAAGAGACCTACAATTTCAGGTTACACAAGAATTGTCAAATTAGGCCAAAATCAAGGCTAAATTGGGTCCCGAGTTCTCTGTCACGGATCAATACGATGTCCATGATGTTCCTTCACTTAAATGGGCCTAACTTACTCATCTTAAGCCCAATTAAGGCATATGATACCTTGTTGGGAAGCTTATTCAGATGCCCTTAATTTGGTCCACGGTTAGGTCAGGATTAATAAGCATAAATAGCAGTTTACAGCCGCATAAGCCAGAGAGAGACGGAAATTAGACAACTTTTACAATCATTGTTTTTGCTTTTACATTATTGGGTTTAATTGCTAAACATTGTTAATTTTCGGATTTTTCACTCATCCTGACCTTGTTGCCTTGTGCAGAGCATAACTAGAGCTACAGATATCGGATTTTGGTGATCTTGTTGTCCCTAGAAAGATAAGGAAGAGACCTACAATTTCATGTTTCACAAAATCAAGGCTAAATTGGCTCCCGAGTTCTCTGGCGTGGATCAGTACGCAGTCCATGATGTTCTTTCACTTAAATGGGCCTAACTTACTCATCTTAAGCCCAATTAAGGCGTATGATACCTTGTTGGAAAGCTTATTCAAAGGACCTTAATTTGGTCTAGGGTTAGGTCAGGATTAATAAGCATAAATAGCAGTTTACAGCCATAAAATGCAGAGAGACGGAAATTAGACAACTTTTACAATCCTTGTTTTTGCTTTTACATTATTGGGCTTAATTGGTAAACATTGTTAATTTTCGGATTTTTCACTCATCCCGACCTTGTTGCCTTCCTATGAGCATAACTAGAGCTACAGATATCGGATTTTGGTGATCTTGTTGTCCCTAGAAAGATAAGGAAGAGACCCACAATTACAGGGTTTCACAAGAATTGTCAAATTAGGCCAAAATCAAGGCTAAATCGGGTCCCGAGTTCTCTGGCGCTGATCAGTGTGCAATCCATGATGTTCCTTCACTTAAATGGGTATAACTTACTCATCTTAAGCCCAATTAAGGAATATGAAACCTTGATGGAAAGCTTACTCAGAGGCCCATAATTTGCTCTTGGGTTAGGTCTGGATTAATAAGCATAAATAGCAGTTTACAGCCGCACAAGCCAGAGAGAGACACAAATTAGACAAGTTTTACAATCATTGTTTTTGCTTTTACATTATTGGGCTTAATTGCTAAACATTGTTAATTTTAGGATTTTTCACTCATCCTGACCTTGTTGCCTTGCACAGAGCAAAACCAGAGCTACAGATATCGGATTTTGGTGATCTTGTTGTCCCTAGAAAGATAAGGAAGAGACCTACAATTCCAGAGTTTCACAAGAATTGTCAAATTAGGGCAAAATCAAGGCTAAATTGGGTCCCGAGTTCCCGGCACGGATCAATGCACGTCCATGATGGTCCTTCACTTAAATGGGCCTAACTTACTCATCTTAAGCCCAATTAAGGCATATGATACCTTGTTGGAAAGCTTATTCAGGAGGCCCTTAATTTGGTCTAGGGTTAGGTCAGATTAATAAGCATAAATAGCAGTTTACAGCCGCACAAGCTAGAGAGAGACGAAAATTAGACAACTTTTACAATCATTGTTTTTGCTTTTACATTATTGGGCGTAATTAGCTAAACATTGTTAATTCTCGGATTTTTCACTCATCCTTACCTTGTTGCCTTGCGCATAGTATAAATAGAGTCACAGATATCGGATTTTGGTGATCTTGTTGTCCCTAGAAAGATAAGGAAGAGACCTACAATTTCAGGTTTCACAAGAATTGTCAAATTAGGCCAAAATCAAGGCTAAATTGGGTCCCCGAGTTCTCCCGGCAGGATCGGCGTAGTCCATGATGTTCCTTCACTTAAATGGGCCTAACTTACGCATCTTAAGCCCAATTTAGGTATATGATACCGTATTGGAAAGCTTATTCAGAGGCCCTTAATTTGGTCTAGGGTTAGGTCAGATTAATAAGCATAAATAGCAGTTTTACAGCCGCACAAGCCAGAGAGAGACGGAAATTAGACAACTTTTACAATCATTGTTTTTGCTTTTACATTATTGGGCTTAATTACTAAACATTGTTAATTTTCTGATTTTTCACTCATCCAGACCTTGTTGCCTTGCGCAGAGCTTAACTAGAGCTACAAATATCGGATTTTGGTGATCTTGCTGTCCCTAGAAAGATAAGGAAGAGTCATACAATTTCAGGTTTAAAAAGAATTGTCAAATTAGGCCAAAATCAAGGATGAATAGGGTCCCTAGTTCTCTCGGCACGGATCAATGTGCAGTCCATGATGTTCCTTCACTTAAATCGGCCTAACTTACTCATCTTAATCTCAATTAAGGCATATGATACCTTGCTAGAAAACTTATTCAGAGGCCCTTAATTTGTTCTAGGGTTAGGTCTGGATTAATAAGCATAAATAGCTGTTTACAGCCGCACAAGCCAGAGAGAGACAAATTAGAAAACTTTTACAATCATTGTTTTTGCTTTTACATTTTTGGGCTTAATTGCTAAACAATGTTAATTTTCGGATTTTTCACTCATCCCGACCTTGTTGCCTTGCATAGCATAACTAGAGCTACAGATATCGGATTTTGGTGATCTAACTGCCCCTAGAAAGATAAGGAAGAGACCTCCAATTTCAGATTTTACAAGAATTGTCAAATTAGGCCAAAATCAAGGGTAAATTGGGTCCCGAGTTCTCTGGCGCGGATCAGTGCGCAGTCCATAATGTTCCTTCACTTAAATGGGCCTAACTTACTCATCTTAAGCCCAATTAAGGCATATGATACCTAGTTGGAAAGCTTATTCCGAGGCCCTTAATTTGGTCTAGGGTTAGGTCAGGATTAATCATCATAAATAGCTATTTACACCCGCACAAGCCAGAGAGAGACAGAAATTAGACAACTTTTACAATCATTGTTTTTGATTTTACATTATTGGGCTTAATTGCTAAACATTGTTAATTTTCAGATTTTTCACTCATCTTGACCTTGTTTCCTTGTGCAGAGCATAACTAGAGCTATAGATATCGGATTTTGGTGATCTTGTTGTCCCTATAAAGATAAGGAAGAGACCTACAATTTCATTTTTCACAATAATTGTTAAATTAGGCCAAAATCAAGGATTAATTGGGTCCCGAGTTCTCTAGCACGGATCAAGACGCATTCATGATGTTCCTTCACTTTAAATGGGCCTAACTTACCCATCTTAAGCCCAATTAAGGCATATGATACCTTGTTGGAAAGATTATTCAGAGGCCCTTAATTTGGTATAGGCTTAGGTAAGGATTAATATGCATAAATAGCAGTTTACCGCCATAAAAGCCAGAGAAAGACGAAAATTAGACAACTTTTACAATCCTTGTTTTTGCTTTTACATTATTGGGCTTAATTGCTAAACATTGTTAATTTTAGGATTTTTCACTCTTCATGACCTTGTTATCTTGTGCAGAGCATTACTAGAGCTACAAATATCGGATTTTGGTGATCTTGCTATCCCTAGAAAGATAAGGAAGAGACCTACAATTTCAGGTTTCACAAGAATTGTCAAATTAGGCCAAAATCGAGGCTAAATTGGGTCCCGAGTTCTATGGTGCGGATGAGTCCGCGCATCCATGATGTTCCTTCACTTAAATGGGCCTAACTTACTCATCTTAAGCCCAATTAAGGCATATGATACCTTTTGGAAAGCTTATTCAGAGGCCCTTAATTTGGTCTAGGGTTAGGTCTGGATTAATAAGCATAAATAGCAGTTTACAGCCGCACAAGCAAGGAGAGACGGAAATTAGACAACTTTTAAAATCATTGTTTTTGCTTTTACATTATTGGGCTTAATTGCTAAACATTGTTAACTTTCGGATTTTTCACTCATCCTTACCTTGCTTCCTTGCGCATAGTATAACTAGACCAACAAATATCGGATTTTGGTGATCTTGCTGTCACTAGAAAGATAAGGAGGAGACCTACAATTTCAGGTTTCCAAGAATTGTCAAATTAGGCCAAAATCAAGGCTAAATTTGGTCCCGAGTTCTCTGGCACGGATTAGTGCACAGTCCATGATGTTCCTTCACTTAAATGGGCCTAACAAACTCATCTTAAGCCCAATTAAGGCATATGATACCTTGTTGGAATGCTTATTCAAAGGCCCTTAATTTGATCTAGGGTTAGGTCATGATTAATAAGCATAAATTGCAGACTACAGCCGAACAAGCCAGAGAGAGGCTGAAATTAGACAACTTTTACAATCATTGTTTTTGCTTTTACATTATTGCGCTTAATTGCTAAACATTGTTAATTTTCGGATTTTTCACTCATCCTGACCTTGTTGCCATGCGCAGAGCATAATTAGAGCTGCAGATATCGGATTTTGGTGATCTTGTTGTCCCTAGAAAGATAAGGAAGAGACCTACAATTTCTGGTTTCATAAGAATTGTCAAATTAGGCCAAAATCAAGGCTGAGTTGGGTCCCGAGTTCTCTGGCAAGGATCAGTATGCAGTCCATGATGTTCCTTCACTTAAATGGGCCTAACTTACTCATCTTAAGCCCAATTAAGGCATATGATACCTTGTTGGAAAGCTTATTCAGAGGCCCTGAATTTGGTCTAGGGTTAGGTCAGGATTAATAAGCGTAAATAGCAGTTTACAGACGAACAAGCCAGAGAGAGACTGAAAATTAGACAACTTTTACAATCATTTTTTTGTTTTTACACTAAACATTGTTAATTTTCGGATTTTTCATTCTAACTGACCTTGTTTCCTTGCGCAGAGCATATCTAGAGCTACAAATATCGGATTTTGGTGACCTTGTTGTCCCTGGAAAGATAAGGAAGAGACCTACAAATTCAGGTTTCCAAAGAATTATCGAATTAGGCTAAAATCTATGCTAAATTGGGTCTCGATTTCTTTGGTGGGATCGGTGCGAAGTCCATGATGTTCCTTCACTTAAATGGGCATAAATTACTCATCTTAGACCCAATTAAGGCATATAATACCTTGTTGGAAAGCTTATTCAGAGGCCCTTAATTTGGTCCAGGGTTAGGTCAGGATTAATAAGCATAAATAGCAGTTTACAGCCGCACAAGCCAGATGGAAAGCGACAAATTAGAAAACTTTTGCGATCATTGTTTTTGCTTTTACATTTTTGGGCTTAATTGATAAACATTGTTAATTTTCGGATTTTTCACTCATCCCCGACCTTGTTGCCTTGCACAGAGCATAACTAGAGCTACGGATATCGGATTTTGGTGATCTTACTGTCCCTAGAAAGATAAGGAAGAGACCTACAATTTCAGATTTTACAAGAATTGTCAAATTAGGCCAAAATCAAGGGTAAATTGGGTCCCGAGTTCTCCGGCGCGGATCGGTCCATGATCCATAATGTTCCTTCACTTAAATGGGCCTAACTTAATCATCTTAAGCCCAATTAAGGCATATGATACCTTGTTGGAAAGCTTATTCAGAGGCCCTTAATTTGGTCTAGTGTTAGGTCAGGATTAAGTAAGCATAAATAGCAGTTTACAGCCGCACAAGCAAGAGAGAGATGGAAATTAGACAACTTTTACAATCATTGTTTTTGCTTTTACATTATTGGGCTTAATTGCCAAACATTCTTAATTTTCAGATTTTTCACTCATCCCGACCTTGTTGCCTTTGCGCAGATCATAACTAGAGCAACAGATATCGGATTTTGGTGATCTTGTTGTCCCTTGAAAGATAAGGAAGAGACCTACAATTTCAAGTTTCACAGAGAATTGTCAAATTAGGCCAAAATCAAGGCTAAATTGGGTTCCCGAGTTCTCTCGGCGTGGATCGATCTTGCAGTCCATGATGTTCCTTCACTTAAAGGGTCTAACTTACTGATCTTCAGCCCAATTAAGGCATATGATACCTTGTTGGAAATCTTATTCAGAGGCCCTTAATTTGGTCAAGAGTTGGGTCATGATTAATAAGCATAAATAACAGTTTACAGCCATACAAGCCATAGAGAGACGGAAATTAAATAACTTTTAAAATCATTGTTTTTTATTTTTCATTAATGGGATTAATTGCTAAACATTGTTAATTTTGGATTTTTCACTCATCCTGACCTTATTGCCTTACGCAGAGCATAACTAGAGCTACAAATATCGGATTTTGGTGATCTTGCTATCCCTAGAAAGATAAGGAGGAGACCTACAATTTCTGGTTTCATAAGGGTTGTCAAATTAGGCCAAAATAAAGGCTAAATTGGGTCCCGAGTTCTCTGACACGGATCAGTCCGCAGTCCATGATGTTCCTTCACTTAAATGGGCCAAACTTACTCATCTTAAGCCCAATTATTGCATATGATATCTTGTTGGAAAGCTTATTCAGAGGCCCTTAATTTGGTCTAGGGTTAGGTCGGGATTAATAAGTATAAATAGCAGTTTACAGCCGCACAAGCCAAAGAGAGACGGAAATTAGACAACTTTTACAATCATTGTTTTTGCTTTTACATTATAGGGATTAATTCCTAAACATTGTTAATTTTTGGATTTTTCACTCATCCCGACCTTGTTTCCTTGCGCATAGCATAACTAGAGCTACAGATATCGAATTTTTGTGATCTTGTTGTCCCTAGAAAGATAAGGAAAAGACCTACAATTTCAGGTTTCACAAGAATTGTCAAATTAGGCCAAAATCAAGGTTAAATTGGGTCCCGAGTTCTCAGTGCGGATCGAGCGCGATCCATGATGTTCCTTCACTTAAATGGGCCTAACTTACTCATCTTAAGACCAATTATGGCATATGATACCTTGTTGGAAAGCTTATTCGAGAGGACCTTAATTTGGTCTAGGGTTAGGCCATGAATAATAAGCATAAATAGCAGTTTACAGCCGCAAAAGTCAGAGAAAGACGAAAATTAGCACAACTTTTACAATCATTGTTTTTGCTTTTACATTATTGGGCATAATTGGGCTAATTGCTAAACATTGATAATTTTCTGATTTTTCACTCATCCCCTGACCTTGATGGCTTGTGCGATAACATAACTAGAGCTACAGATATCGGATTTTGGGGATCTTGCTGTCCCCAGAAAGATAAGGAAGAGACCTACAAATTAAGTTTTCACAAGAATTGTCAAATTTGGCCAAAATCAAGGCTAAATTGGGTCCCGAGTACTCTGGCGCGGATCAGTGCGCAGTCCATGATGTTCCTTCACTTAAATGGGCCTAACTTACTCATCTTAAGCAGAATTAAGGCATATGATACCTTGTTGGAAAGCTTATTCAGAGGCCCTTAATTTGGTCTATTGTTAGGTCAGGATTAATAAGCAAAAATAGCAGTTTACAGCCGCACAAGCTAGAGAGAGAGAGTCGAAAATTAGACAACTTTTACAATCATTATTTTTGCTTTTATGTTATTGGGCTTAATTGCTAAACATTGTTAATTTTCAGATTTTGCACTCATCTTGACCTTTTTACCTTGCGCAGAGCATAACTAGAGCTACAGATATCGGATTTGAGTGATCTTGGTGTCCCTAGAAAGATAAGGAAGAGACCTACTATTTTAGGTTTCATAAGAATTGTCAAATTAGGCCAATATCAATTCTAAATTGGGTCCCGAGTTCCCCGGCGCGGATCCGTACGCAGTCCATGATGTTCCTTCACTTATATGGGCCTAACTTAATAATCTTAAGCCCAATTAAGGCATACGATTCCTTGTTGGAAAGCTTATTCGAAGGCCCTTAATTTGATCTTGGGATAGGTCTGGTTTAATAAACATAAATAGCAGTTTACAGCCGCACAAGCATGAGAGAGACGGAAATTAGACAAATTTTACAAACTTTGTTTTTGCTGTTACATTATTGGGCTTAATTGCTAAACATTGTTAATTTTCGGATTTTTCACTCATCCTGACCTTGTTGTCTTTGCGCAGAGCATAACTAGAGCAACAGATATCGGATTTTGGTGATCTTGTTGACCCTAGAAAGATAAGGAAGAGACCTACAATTTCAGGTGTCACTAGAATTGTCAAATTAGGCCAAAATCAAGGCTAAACTGGGTCCCGAGTTCTCTGGCGCGGATCAGTGCGTAGTCCATGATGTTCCTTCACTTAAGTGGGCCTAACTTACTCATCTAAAGCCCAATTAAGGCATATAATACCTTGTTGGAAAGCTTATTCAGAGGCCCTTAATTTCGTCTAGGGTTAGGTCGGGATTAATAACCATAAATAGCAGTTTACAGCCGCACAAGCAAGAGAGAGATGGAAATTAGACAACTTTTAGAATCAATGTTTTTACTTTTATATTATTGGGCTTAATTGCTAAACTCTGTTAACTTTTGGATTTTTCAGCCATCCTGACATTGTTGCCTGCGCAGAGCACAACTGGAGCTACAAATATCGGATTTTGGTGATCTTACTGACCCTAGAAAGATAAGCAAGAGACCTACAATTTCAGGTGTCACAAGAATTGTCAAATTAAGCCAAAATCAAGGCTAAATTGGGTCCCAAGTTCTCTCGAGGCGGATCAGTCGCTGTCCATGATGTTCCTTCACTTAAAGGGGCCTAAATTACTCGTCTTAACCCCAATTAAGGCATATGATACCTTGTTGGAAAGCTTATTCAGAGGCCCTTAATTTGGCCTAGGTTTAGGTAAGGATTAATAAGCATTAATAGCAGTTTACAGCTGTACAATCCAGAGAGAGACGGAAATTAGACAACTTTTACAATCATTGTTTTTTGCATTTACATTATTGGGCTTAATTACTAAACATTGTTAATTTTTGAATTTTTCACTCATCCCCTGACCTTGTTGCTTTGCGAAGAGCATAACTAGAGCTACAAATATCGGATTTTGGTGATCTTACGGTCCTTAGAAAGATAAGGAAGAGACCTAAAATTTCAGGTTTCACAAGAATTGTCAAAGTAGGCCAAAATCAAGGCTAAATTGGGTCCCGATTTCTCCGGAGCGGATCAGTGCGCAGTCCATGATGTTCCTTCACTTAAATAGGCCTAACTTACTCATCTTAAGCCCAACTAAGGCATATCATACCTTATTGGAAAGCTTATTCAGAGGCCCTTAATTTGGTCTAGGGTTAGGTCAAGATTAATAAGCATAAATAGCAGTTTACAGCCGCACAAGCCAAAGAGAGACGGAAATTAGACAACTTTTACAATCATTGTTTTTGCTTTTACATTATAGGGATTAATTCCTAAACATTGTTAATTTTTGGATTTTTCACTTGTCCTGACCTTGTTTCCTTGCACAGAGCATAACTAGAGCTACAGATATCGAATTTTTGTGATCTTGTTGTCCCTAGAAAGATATGGAAAAGACCTACAATTTCAGGTTTCACAAGAATTGTCAAATTAGGCCAAAATCGAGGTTAAATTGGGTCCTGAGTTCTCAGGTGCGGATCAGGGCGCAGTCCACGATGTTCCATCACTTAAATGGGCCTAACTTACTCATCTTAAGACCAATTATGGCATATGATACCTTGTTGGAAAGCTTATTCAGAGGACCTTAATTTGGTCTAGGGTTAGGCCATGATTAATAAGCATAAATAGCAGTTTACAGCCGCAAAAGTCAGAGAAAGTCGAAAATTGGACAACTTTTACAATCATTGTTTTTGCTTTTACATTATTGGGCATAATTGGGCTTAATTGCTAAACATTGATAATTTTCTGATTTTTACTCATCCTGACCTTGATGGCTTGTGCAGAACATAACTAGAGCTACAGATATCGGATTTTGGTGATCTTGCTGTCCCCAAAAAAATAAGGAAGAGACCTACAAATTAAGGTTTCACAAGAATTGTCAAGTTAGGCCAAAATCAAGGCTAAATTGGGTCCCGAGTACTCTGTCGCGGATCAATGCGCAGTCCATGATGTTCCTTCACTTAAATGGGACTAACTTACTCAGCTTAAGCCCAATTAAGGCATATGATACCTTGTTGGAAAGCTTATTCAGAGGCCCTTAATTTGGTCTAGGGTTAGGTCAGGATTAATAAGAAAAATAGCAGTTTACAGCCGCACAAATTAGAGAGAGACGGAAATTAGACAACTTTTAGAATCATTGTTTTTGCTATTTACATTATTGGGCTTAATTGGGATTAATTGATAACATTGTTAATTTCCGTATTTTTCACTCATCATGACCTTGTTGCCTTGCGCAGAGCATAACTAGAGCTACAGATATCGGATTTGGGTGATCTTGCTGTCCCTAGAAAGATAAGGAAGAGACCTACAATTTCAGGTTTCGCAAGAATTGTCAAATTAGGCCAAAATCAAGGCTAAATTGGGTCCCGAGTTCTCTAGCGTGTATCGGTCTGTGATCCATGATGTTCCGTCACTTAAATGGGCCTAACTTACTAATCTTAACCCCAATTAAGGCATACGATACCTTGTTGGAAAGTTTATTCAGAGGCCCTTAATTTGGTCTAGGGTTAGGTCAGGATTATAAGCATAAATAGCAGTTTACTGAAGCACAAGCCAGAGAGAGATGGAAATTAGACAACTTTTACAATCATTGTTTTTGCTTTTACATTATTGGGCTTAATTGCCAAACATTGTTAATTTTTGGATTTTTCACTCATCCTGACCTTGTTGCCTTGCGCAGAGCATAAATAGGGCAACAAACATCGGAATTTGGTGATCTTGCTGTCCCTTGAAAGATAAGGAAGAGACCTACAATTTCAGGTTTCACAAGAATTGTCAAATTAGGCCAAAATCAAGGCTAAATTGGGTTCCGAGTTCTCTGGGGCAGATCGGTCTGTGATCCATGATGTTCCTTCACTTAAATGGGCCAAGCTTGCTCATCTTAAGTCCAATTAAGGCATATGATACCTTGTTGGAAAGCTTATTCAGAGGCCCTTAATTTGGCGTAGGGTTAGGTCGGGATTAAAAACCACAAATAACAGTTTACAGCCGCACAAGCCAGAGAGACGGAAATTAGACAACTTTTACAATCATTGTTTTTGCTTTTACATTATTGGGCTTAATTGCCAAACATTGTTAATTTTTGGATTTTTCACTCATCCTGACCTTGTTGCCTTGCGCAGAGCATAACTAGGGCTACAAATATCGGATTTTGGTGATATTGCTGTCCCTAGAAAGATAAGGAAGAGACCTACAATTTCAGGTGTCACAAGAATTGTCAAATTAGGCCAAAATCAAGGCTAAATTGGGTCTTGAGTTCTCTGAGGCGGATCAGTGCGCAATCCATGATGTTCCTTCACTTAAAGGGGCCTAACTTACTCGTCTTAACCCCAATTAAGGCATATGATACCTTGTTGGAAAGCTTATTCAGAGGCCCTTAATTTGGTCTAGGGTTTAGGTCAGGATTAATAAGCATTAATAGCTGTTTACAGCTGTACAATCCAGAGAGAGATGGAAATTAGACAACTTTTACAATCATTGTTTTTTGCATTTACATTATTGGGCTTAATTACTAAACATTGTTAATTTTCGAATTTTTCACTCATCCTGACCTTGTTGCTTTGCGAAGAGCATAACTAGAGCTACAAATATTGGATTTTGGTGATCTTACGGTCCTTAGAAAGATAAGGAAGAGACCTAAAATTTCAGGTTTCACAAGAATTGTCAAAGTAGGCCAAAATAAAGGCTAAATTGGGTCCCGATTTCTCCGGAGCGGATCGGTCTGCGATCCATGATGTTCCTTCACTTAAATAGGCCTAACTTACTCATCTTAAGCCCAATTAAGGCATATGATACCTTGTTGAAAGCTTATTCAGAGGCCCTTAATTTGGTCTAGGGTTAGGTCATGATTAATAAGCATAAATAGCAGTTTACAGCCGCACAAGCCAGATAGAGACAGAAATTAGACAACTTTTACAATCATTGCTTTTGCTATTTACATTATTGGGCTTAATTGGGATTAATTGATAACATTGTTAATTTCCGTATTTTTCACTCATCATGACCTTGTTGCCTTGCGCAGAGCATAACTAGAGCTACAGATATCGGATTTGGGTGATCTTGCTGTCCCTAGAAAGATAAGGAAGAGACCTACAATTTCAGGTTTCGCAAGAATTGTCAAATTAGGCCAAAATCAAGGCTAAATTGGGTCCCGAGTTCTCTAGAGTGGATCAGTGCGCAGTCCATGATGTTCCGTCACTTAAATGGGCCTAACTTACTAATCTTAAGCCCAATTAAGGCATACGATACCTTGTTGGAAAGCTTATTCAGAGGCCCTTAATTTGGTCTACGGTTAGGTCTGGATTATAAGCATAAATAGCAGTTTACTGCAGCACAAGCCAGAGAGAGATGGAAATTAGACAACTTTTACAATCATTGTGTTTGCTTTTACATTATTGGGCTTAATTGCCAAACATTGTTAATTTTTGGATTTTTCACTCATCCTGACCTTGTTGCCTTGCGCAGAGCATAACTAGAGCAACAGACATCGGAATTTGGTGATCTTGCTGTCCCTTGAAAGATAAGGAAGAGACCTACAATTTCAGGTTTCACAAGAATTGTCAAATTAGGCCAAAATCGAGGCTAAATTGGGT
>JAUPTC010001591.1:0-23000 GCA_030762895.1 Sophora flavescens
CTAACTTTCTCATCTTAAGCCCAATTTAGGCATATGATACCTTGTTGGAAAGCTTATTCAGATGCCTTTAATTTGGTCTAGGGTTAGGTCAAGATTAATAAGCATAAATAGCAGTTTACAGCCGCACAAGCCAGAGAGAGACGGAAATTAGACAACTTTTACAATCATTGTTTTTGCTTTTACATTATTGGGCATAAGTTGGCTTAATGGCTAAACATTGTTAATTTTCGGATTTTTCACTCATCCTGACCTTGTTGCCTTGTACAAAGCATAACTAGAAATACAGATATCGGATTTTGGTGATCTTGCTGTCCCTAGAAAGATATGGAAGAGACCTACAATTTCAGGTTGCATAAGAATTGTCAAATTAGGCCAAAATCAAGGCAAAATAGGGTCCCGAGTTCTCTAGCGTGGATCATTGCGCAATCCATGATGTTCTTTCACTTAAATGGGCCTAACTTACTCATCTTAAGCCCAATTAAGGCATATGATACCTTGTTGGTAAGCTTATTCAGAGGCAATTTTGTCTGGGGTTAGGTCCAGATTATTGGGCTTAATTGCTAATTTTCGTATTTTTCACTCATCCTGACCTTGATGCCTCCCACAGAGCATAACTAGAGCTACATATATCGGATTTTGGTGATCTTGCTGTCCTAAGAAAGATATGGAAGAGAATTACAATTTCAGGTTTCACAAGAATTGTCAAATTAAGGTAAAATTAAGGGTAAATTGGGTCCCGAGTACTCTGGCGAGGATCAGTGCGGAGTCCATGATGTTCCTTCACTTAAATGGGCCTAACTTACTCTTTTTAAGCCCAATTAAGGCATATGATACCTTGTTGGAAAGCTTATTAAGAGGCCCTTAATTTGTTTTAGGGTTAGGTTAGGATTAATAAGAATAAATAGCAGTTCACAACCGCACAAGCCAGAGAGAGACGAAAATTAGACAACTTTTACAATCATTATTTTTGCTTTTACGTTATTGGGCTTAATTGCTAAATATTGTTAATTTTCGGATTTTTCACTCATCTAGACCTTGTTGCCTTGCGCGGAGCATAACTAGAGCTATAGATATCGAATTTTGGTGATCTTGCTGTCCCTAGAAAGATAAGGAAGAGACCTATAATTTCTGGTTTCACAAGAATTGTCAAATTAGGCCAAAATCAAGGCTAAATTATGTCCCTTGTTTTCTGGCGCGGATCAGTGCTCAGTCCACTATGTTCCTTCACTTAAATGGGCCTAACTTACTCATCTTAAGCCTAATTAAGGCATATGATACCTTGTTGGAAAGCTTATTCAGAGGCAATTTTGTCTAGGGTTAGGTCAGGATTAAAAAGCATAAATACCAGTTTACAGCCGCACAAGCCAGAGAGAGACGGAAATTAGACAACTTTTACAATCATTGTTTTTGCTTTTAGAATATTGGGCTTAATCACTAAACATTGTTAATTTTCGGATTTTTCACTCATCATGACCTTGTTGCCTTGCGCAGAACATAACTAGAGCTACAGATATCGGATTTTGGTGATCTTACTGTCCCTAGAAAGATAAGGAAGAGACCTCCAATTTCAGGTTTCACAGGAATTGTCAAATTAGGCCAAATTCAAGGCTAAATTGGGTCCCGAGTTATCTGGAACGAATCAGTGCGCAGTCCATGATGTTCCTTCACTTAAATGGGCCTATCTTACTCATCTTAAGACCAATTATGGCATATGATACCTTGTTGGAAAGCTTATTCAGAGGCCCTTAATTTGTTCTAGGGTTAGGTCAGGATTAATAAGCATAAATAGCAGTTTACAACGGCACAAGCCAGAGAGAGACGGAAATTACTTTTACAATCATTGTTTTAACTTTTACATTATTGGGCATAATTGGGCTTAATTGCTAAACACTGTTAATTTTCGGATATTTAACTCAACCTGACCTTGTTGCCTTGCGCAGAACATAACTAGAGCTACAGATATCGTATTTTGGTTACCTTGCTGTACCTAGAAAGATAAGGAAGAGACCTACAATTTCAGGATTCTCAAGAATTCTCAGATTAGGACAAAATCAAGGCAAAATTGGGTCCCGTGTTCTCTGGCGCGGATCGGTCGTGATCCATCGGGTTCCTTCATTTAAATGGGCCTAACTTACTCATCTTAAGCCCAATTAAGGCAAATGATACCTTGTTGTAAAACTTATTCAGAGGCCCTCAATTTGGTCTAGGGTTAGGTCAGGATTAAAAAGCATAAATAGCAGTTTACAGTCGCACAAGCCAGAGAGAGACGGAAATTAGACAACTTTTACAATCATTGTTTTTGCTTTTACATTATTGGGCTTAATTGCTAAACATTGTTAATTTTCGGATTTTTCACTCATTCTGACCTTGTTGCCTTGCGCAGAACATAACTAGAGCTACAAATATCGAATTTTGGTGATCTTGCTGTCCCTAGAAAGATAAGGAAGAGACCTACTATTTCTGGTAACACGAGAATTGTCAAATTAGGCCAAAATCAAGCCTAAATTGGGTCCCAAGTTCTCTGGCACGTATCAGTGCGTAGTCCATGATGTTCCTTCACTTAAATGGGCCTAACTTACTCATCTTAAGCCCAATTAAGGCATATGATACCTTGTTGGAAAACTTATTCGGAGGCCCTTAATTTGGTCTAGGGTTAGTCAGGATTAATAAGCATAAATAGAAGTTTACAGCCGCACAAGCCAGAGAGACGGAAATTAGACAACTTTTACAATCATTGTTTTTGCTTTTACATTATTGGGCTTAATTGCTAAACATTGTTAATTTTCGGATTTTTCACTCATCCTGACCTTGTTGCTTTGCACAGAGCATAACTAGAGCTACATATATCGGATTTTGGTGATCTTGCTGTCCCTAGAAAGATAAGGAAGAGTCCTACAATTTCAGGTTTCACAAGAATTGACAAATTATGACAAAATCAAGGCTAAATTGGGTCCCGTGTTCTCTGGCGCAGATCTGTGAGCAGTCCATGATGTTCCTTCACTTAAATAGGCCTAACTTCCTCATCTTAAGCCCAATTAAGGCATATGACCTCATGTTGGAAAGCTTATTCAGAGGCCCTTAATTTGGTATAGTTTTAGGTCAGGATTAATAAGCATAAATATCACTTTACAGCCGCACAAGCCAGAGAGAGACCGAAATTAGACAACTTTTACAGTCACTGTTTTCGCTTTTACATTATTGGGCTTAATTGGGCTTAATTGCTAAACATTGTTAATTTTCGGATTTTTCACTCTTCCGACCTTGTTGCCTTTCGAGCATAACTAGAGCTACAGATATCGGATTTTGGTGATCTTTGTCCCTAGAATGCTAAGGAAGAGACCTACAATCGTTTCTAAGAATTGTCAAATTAGGCCAAAATCAAGGCTAAATTGGGTCCATTCTCGGCGCGGATCAGTCCGCATCCATGATGTTCCTTCACATAAATGGGCCTAACTTACTCATCTTTTGCCCAATTTAGGCATATGATACCTTGTTAGAAAGCTTAATCAGATGCCCTTAATTTGGTCTAGGGTTAGGTCAGGACAAATAAGCATAAAAAGAAGTTTATAGTCGCACAAGCCAGAGAGATATCAAAATTAGACAACTTTTACAATCATTGTTTTTGCTTTTACATTATTGGGCTTAATTGCTAAACATTGTTAATTTTCGGATTTTTCACTCATCCTGACCTTGTTGCCTTGCACAGAGCATAACTAGAGCTACAGATATCGGATTTTGGTGATCTTTGGTTCCCTAGAAAGATAAGGAAGAGACCTACAATTTCAGGTTTCACAAGAATTGTCAAATTAGGCCAAAATCAAGGCTAAATTGGGTCCCGAGTTCTCTGGCGCGGATCAGTACGCAGTCCATGATGTTCCTTCACTTAAATGGGCCTAACTTACTCATCTTAAGCCCAATTAAGGCTTATGATACCTTGTTGGAAAGCTTATTCAGCGGCCCTTAATTTGGTCTAGGGTTACGTCAGGATTAATAAGCATAAATAGCAGTTTACAGCCGCACAAGCCAGAGAGAGACGGAAATTAGACAACTTTTACAATCATTATTCTTGCTTTTATATTATTGGGCTTAATTGCTAAACATTGTTAATTTTCGGATTTTACACTCATCATGACCTTGTTGCCTTGCACAGAGCATAACTAGAGCTAGAGATATCGGATTTTGGTGATCTTTGGTTTCATAGAAAGATAAGGATGAGACCTACAATTTCAGGTGTCACAAGAATTGTCAAATTAGGCCAAAGTCAAGGCTAAATTGGGTCCCGAGTTCTCTGGCACGGATCAGTCCGCAGTCCATGATGTTCCTTCACTTAAATGGGCCTAACTTACTCATCCTAAGCCCAATTATGGCTTATGATACCTTGTTGGAAAGCTTATTCAGAGGCCCTTAATTTGGTCTAGGGTTAGGTCGGGAATAATAAGCATAAATAGCAGTTTATACAAGCACAAGCCAGAGAGAGACGGAAATTAGACAACTTTTACAATCATTGTTTTTGCTTTTACATTATTGGGCTTAGTTGCTAAACATTGTTAATTTTCGGATTTTACACTCATCCTGACCTTGTTGCCTTGCACAGAGCATAACTAGAGCTAGAGATATCGGATTTTGGTGATCTTTGGTTTCATAGAAAGATAAGGATGAGACCTACAATTTCAGGTTTCACAAGAATTGTCAAATTAGGCAAAAATCAAGGCTAAATTGGGTCCCGAGTTCTCTGGCACGGATCAGTCCGCAGTCCATGATGTTCCTTCACTTAAATGGGCCTAACTTACTCATCCTAAGCCCAATTATGGCTTATGATACCTTGTTGGAAAGCTTATTCAGAGGCCCTTAATTTGGTCTAGGGTTAGGTCAGGAATAATAAGCATAAATAGCAGTTTACAGCCGCACAAGCCAGAGAGAGATGGAAATTAGACAACTTTTATAATCAATGTTTTTGCTTTTACATTATTGGGCTTAATTGCTAAACATTGTTAATTTTCGGATTTTTCACTCATCCTGACCTTGTTGCCTTGTGCAGAGCATGACTAGAGCTACAGATATCGGATTTTGGTGATCTTGCTGTCCCTAGAAAGATAAGGAAGAGACCTACAATTTCAGGTTTCACAAGAATTGTCAAATTAGCCCAAAATCAAGGCTAAATTGGGTCCCGAGTTCTCTGGCGCGATTCAGTATGCAGTCCATGATGTTCCTTCACTTAAATGGGCCTAACTTACTCATCTTAAGTACAATTAAGGCTTATGATACCTTGTTGGAAAGCTTATTCAGAGGCCCTTAATTTGGTCTAGGGTTTTGTCACGATTAATAAGCATAAATAGCAGTTTACAGTTGCACAAACCAGAGAGAGACGGAAATTAGACAACTTTTACAATCATTATTTTTGCTTTTACATTATTGGGCTTAATTGCTAAACATTGTTAATTTTCGGATTATTCACTCATCCTGACCTTGTTGCCTTGCACAGAGCATAACTAGAGCTACAATTATCGGATTTTGGTGATCTTGTTGTCCCTAGAAAGATAAGGAAGAGACCTACAATTTCAGGTTTCACAAGAATTGTCAAATTAGGCCAAAATCAAGGCTAAATTGGGTCCCGAGTTCTCTGGCGTGGATCAGTGCGCTGTCCATCGTGTTCCTTCATTTAAATGGGCCTAACTTACTCATCTTAAGCCCAATTAAGGCATATGATATCTTGTTGGAAAGCTTATTCAGAGGCCCTTAATTTAGTCTAGGGTTAGGTCAGGAGTAATAAGCACAAATAGCAGTTTACAGCCGCACAAGCCAGAGAGAGACAGAAATTAGAAAACTTTTACAATCATTGTTTTTGCTTTTACAATACTGGGCTTAATTGCTAAACATTGTTAATTTTCAGATTTTTCACTCATCATGACCATGTTGCCTTGCACAGAGCATAACTAGAGCTACAGATATCGGATTTTGATGATCTTCCTGTCCCTAGAAAGCTAAGGAAGAGACCTACAATTTCAGGTTTCACAAGAATTGTCAGATTAGGCCAAAATCAAGGCTAAATTGGGTCCCGAGTTCTCTGGCGCGATTCTGTACGCAGTCCATGATGTTCCTTCACTTAAATGGGCCTAACTTACTCATCTTAAGCCCAATTAAGGCTTATGATACCTTGTTGGAAAGCTTATTCAGAGGCCATTAATTTGGTCTAGGGTTAGGTCAGGATTAATAAGCATAAATAGCAGTTTACAGCCGTACAAGCCACAGAGAGACGGAAATTAGACAACTTTTACAATCAATATTTTTGCTTTTACATTATTGGGCTTAATTGCTAAACATTGTTAATTTTCGGATTTTTCACTCATCCTGACCATGTGGCCTTGCGCAGGGCATAACTAGAGCTACAGTTATCGGATTTTGGTGATCTTGCTGTCCCTAGAAAGATAAGGAAGAGACCTACAATTTCAGGTGTCACAAGAATTGTCAAATTTGGCCAAAATCAAGGCTAAATTGGGTCCCGAGTTCTCTGGCACGGATCAGTGCGCAGTCCATGATGTTCCTTCACTTAAAAGGGCCTAACTTACTCATCTTAAGCCCAATTAATGCATATGATACCATGTTGCAAAGCTTATTCAGAGGCCCTTAATTTGGTCTAGGGTTAGGTAAGGATTAATAAGCATAAATAGCAGTTTACAGCCGCACAAGCCAGAGAGAGGCGGAAATTAGACCACTTTTACAATCATTGTTTTTACTTTTACATTATTGGGCTTAATTGCTAAACATTGTTAATTTCGGATTTTTCACTCATCCTGATCTTGTTGCCTTGCGCAGGGCATAACTAGAGCAACACATATCGGATTTTGGTGATCTTGCTGTCCCTAGAAACATAAGGAAGAGACCTACAATTTCAGGTTTCACAACAATTGTCAAATTAGGCCAAAAACAAGGATAAATTGGGTCCCGAGTTCTCTGGCACGGATCAGTGCGCAGTCCATGATGTTTCTTCACTTAAATGGGCCTAACTTACTCATCTTAAGCCCAATTAAGGTATATGATACCTTTTTGGAGAACTTATTCAGAGGTACTTAATTTGGTCTGGGGTTAGGTCAGGGTTAATAAGCATAAATAGCAGTTTCCAGCCGCCCAAGCCAGAGAGAGACGAAAATTAGACAACTTTTACAATCATTGTTTTTGCTTTTACATTATTGGGCTTAATTGGGATTAATTTCTAAACATTGTTAATTTTCGGATTTTTCACTCATCCTAACCTTGTTGCCTTGCGCGGAACATAACTAGAGCTACATATATCGGATTTTGGTGATCTTGCTATCCCTAGAAAGATAAGGAAGAGACCTACAATTTTAGGTGTCACAAGAATTGTCAAATTAGGCCAAAATCAAGTCTAAATTGGGTCTCCGGGTGGTAATGCGTTCCCCCGCCGCCAACGAAAATTGTTTTCCCCCCCGCCTGCCCAAACTAAGCTCATATCGATTTTGGTGATCTTCTGTCCCAGAAAGATAAGGAAGAGACCTACAATTTGTTTCACAAGAATTGTCATTAGGCAAAATCAAGCTAAATTGTCCGAGTTCTCGGCGTGGATCAATGCGCAATCCATGATGTTCCTTCATTTAAATGGGCCTAAGTTACTCATCTTAAGCCCAATTAAGGCATATGATATCTTGTTGGAAAGCTTATTCGAGGCCCTTAATTTGGTCTATGGTTAGGTCAGGATTAATAAGCATAAATAGCAGTTTACAGCCGCACAAGCCAGAGAGAGTCAGAAATTAGACAACTTTTACAATCATTGTTTTTGTTTTTACATAATAGGGCTTAATTGCTAAACATTGTTAATTTTAGGATTTTTCACTCATCCTGACCAAGTTGCCTTGCACATAGCATAACTAGAGCTACAGATATCAGATTTTGGTGATCTTCCTGTCTCTAGAAAGATAAGGAAGAGACCTACAATTTCAGGTTTCACAAGAATTGTCAGATTAGGCCAAGATCAAGGCTAAATTGGGTACCGAGTTCTCTGGCGCGGATCAATGCGCAGTCCATCGTGTTCCTTCATTTAAATGGGCCTAAGTTACTCATCTTAAGCCCAATTAAGGCATATGATATCTTGTTGGAAAGCTTATTCAGAGGCCCTTAATTTAGTCTAGGGTTAGGTCTGGAGTAATAAGCATAAATATCAGTTTACAGCCGCACAAGCCAGAGAGAGACAGAAATTAGACAACTTTTACAATCATTGTTTTTGTTTTTACATAATTGGGCTTAATTGATAAACAATGTTAATTTTCGGATTTTTCACTCATCCTGACCTAGTTGCCTTGCACAGAGCATAACTAGAGCTACAGATATCAGATTTTGGTGATCTTCCTGTCCCTAGAAAGATAAGGAAGGGATCTACAATTTCAGGTTTCACAAGAATTGTCAGATTAGGCCAAGATCAAGGCTAAAATGGGAACCGAGTTCTCTGGCGCGGATCAGTGCGCAGTCCATCGCGTTCCTTCATTTAAATGGGCCTAACTTACTCATCTTAAGCCCAATTAAGGCATATGATATCTTGTTGGAAAGCTTATTCAGAGGCCCTAAATTTATTCTAGGGTTAGGTCAGGAGTAATAAGCATAATTAGCAGTTTACAGCCGCACAAGCCAGAGAGAGATGGAAATTAGACAACTTTTACAATCATTGTTTTTGCTTTTACAATATTGGGCTTAATTGCTAAACATTGTTAATTTTCGGATTTTTCACTCATCCTGACCTTGTTGCCTTGCGCAGAACATAACTAGAGCTACGGATATCAGATTTTGGTGATCTTCCGTCCCTAGAAAGATAAGGAAGAGATCTACAATTTCAGGTTTCACAAGAATTGTCAGATTAGGCCAAGATCAAGGCTAAAATGGGAACCGAGTTCTCTGGCGCGGATCAGTGCGCAGTCCATCGGGTTCATTCATTTAAATGGGCCTAACTTACTCATCTTAAGCCCAATTAAGGCATATGATATCTTGTTGGAAAGCTTATTCAGAGGCCCTTAATTTATTCTAGGGTTAGGTCAGGAGTAATAAGCATAATTAGCAGTTTACAGCCGCACAAGCCCGAGAGAGACAGAAATTAGACAACTTTTACAATCATTGTTTTTGCTTTTACATTATTGGGCTTAAATGCTAAACATTGTTAATTTTCGGATTTTTCACTCATCCTGACCTTGTTGCCTTGCACAGAGCATAACTAGAGCTACAGATATCGGATTTTGGTGATCTTGCTGTCCCTAGAAAGATAAGGAAGAGACCTACAATTTCAGGTTTCAGAAGAATTGTCAGATTAGGCCAAAATCAAGGCTAAATTAGGTCCCGAGTTCTCTGGCGCGATTCAGTATACAGTCCATGATGTTCCTTCACTTAAATGGGCCTAACTTACTCATCTAAAGCCCTATTAAGGCTTATGATACCTTGTTCGAAAGCTTATTCTGAGGCCCTTAATTTGGTCTAGGGTTAGGTCAGGATTAATAAGCATAAATAACAGTTTACAGCCGCACAACCCAAAGAGAGACGGAAATTAGACAACTTTTACAACCATTATTTTTGCTTTTACATTATTGGGCTTAATTGCTAAACATTGTTAATTTTCGGGTTTTTCACTCATCCTGACCTTGTGGCCTTGCGCAGAGCATAACTAGAGCTACAGTTATCGGATTTTGGGGATCTTGCTGTCCCTAGAAAGATAAGGAAGAGACCTACAGTTTCAGGTTTCACAAGCATTGTCAAATTAGGCCAAAATCAAGGCTAAATTGGGTCCCGAGTTCTCTGGCGCGATTCAGTACGCAGTCCATGATGTTCCTTCACTTAAAAGGGCCTAACTTACTCATCTTAAGCCCAATTAATGCATATGATACCATGTTGGAAAGCTTATTCAGAGGCCCTTAATTTGGTCTAGGGTTAGGTAAGGATTAATAAGCATAAATAGCAGTTTATAGCCGCACAAGCCAGGGAGAGATGGAAATTAGACCACTTTTACAATCATTGTTTTTGCTTTTACATTATTGGGCTTAATTGCTAAACATTGTTAATTTCGGATTTTTCACTCATCCTGACCTTGTTGTTGCCTTGCAGGGCATTACTAGTGCTACAAATATCGGATTTTGGTGATCTTGCTGTCCCTAGAAAGATAAGGAAGAGACCTACAATTTCAAGTTTCACAAGAATTGTCAAATTAGGCCTAAATCAAGGCTAAATTGGGTCCCGAGTTCTCTGGCGCGGATCAGTGCGCAGTCCATGATGTTCCTTCACTTAAATGGGCCTAACTTACTCATCTTAAGCCCAATTAAGGCATATGATACCTTGTTGGAAAACTTATTCAGAGGTACTTAATTTGGTCTAGGGTTAGGTCAGGGTTAATAAGCATAAATAGCAGTTTACAGCCGCCTAAGCCAGAGAGAGACGAAAATTAGAAAACTTTTACAATCATTGTTTTTGCTTTTACATTATTGAGCTTAATTGCTAAACATTGTTAATTTTTGGATTTTTCACTCATCCTGACCTTGATGCCTTGCGCAGAGCATAACTTGAGCTACAGATATCGGATTTTTGTGATCTTGCTGTCCCTAGAAAGATAAGGAAGAGACCTACAATTTCAGGTTTCACAAGAATTGTCAAATTAGGCCAAAATCAAGGCTAAATTGGGTCCGGAGTTCTCTAGCAAGCATAAGTGCGCAGTCCATGAGGTTCCTTCACTTAAATGGGCCTAACTTACTCATCTTAAGCCCAAATAAGGCATATGATACCTTGTTGGGAAGCTTATTCAGAGGCCCTTAATTTGGTCTAGGGATAGGTCAGGATTAAAAAGCATAAATAGCAGTTTAAAGCCGTACAAGCTAGAGAGAGAAGGAAATTAGACAACTTTTACAATCATTGTTTTTACTTTTACATTAATGGGCTTAATTGCTAAACATTGTTAATTTTCGGATTTTTCACTCATCCTGACCTTATTTCCATGCGCAGAGCATAGCTAGAGCTACAGATATCGGATTTTGGTGATCTTGCTGTCCCTAGAAAGATAAGGAAGAGCCCTACAATTTCAGTTTTCACAAGAATTGTCAAATTAGGTCAAGATCATGGCTAAATTGGGTCCCGAGTTCTCTAGCACGGATCAGTGTGCAGTCCATGATGTTCCATCACTTAAATGGGCCTAACTTACTAATCTTAAGCCCAAATAAGGCATATGATACCTTGTTGGAAAGCTTATTCGGAGGCCCTTAATTTGGTCTAGGGTTAGGTCATGATTAATAAGCATAAATAGCAGTTTACAACCGTACAAGCCAGAGAGAGACCGAAATTAGACAACTTTTACAATCATTGTTTTTACTTTTATATTAATGGGCTTAATTGCTAAACATTGTTAATTTTCGGATTTTTCACTCATCCTGACCTTGTTGCCTTGCGCAGAGCATAACTAGAGCTACAGATATCGGATTTTGGTGATCTTGCTGTCCCTAGAAAGATAAGGAAGAGACCTACAATTTCAGCTTTCACAAGAATTATCAAATTACACCAAAATCAAGGCTAAAATGGGTCCCTAGTTCTCTAGCACGGATCAGTACGCAGTCCATGATGTTCCTTCACTTAAATGGGCCTAACTTACTCATCTTAAGCCCAATTAAGGCATATGATACCTTGCTGGAAAGCTTATTCAGATGCCCTTAATTTGGTCTTTGGTTAGGTAAGGATTAATAAGGATAAATAGCAGTTTTCAGCCGCACAAGCCAGAGAGAGATGGAAATTATACAACTTTTACAATCATTGTTTTTACTTTTACATTAATGGGCTTAATTGCTAAACATTGTTAATTTTTGGATTTTTCACTCATCCTGACCTTGTTGCCTTGCGCAGAGCATAACTAGAGCTACAGATATCGGATTTTGGTGATCTTGCTGTCCCTAGAAAGATAAGGAAGATACCTACAATTTCAGGTTTCACAAGAATTGTCAAATTAGGCCAAAATCAAGGCTAAATTGGGTCCCGAGTTCTCTAGCACGGATCAGTGCGCAGTCCATGATGTTCCTTCACTTAAATGGGCCTAACTTACTCATCTTAAGCCCAAATAAGGCGTATGATACCTTGTTGGAAAGCTTATTCGGAGGCCCTTAGTTTGGTCTAGGGATAGGTCATGATTATTAAGCATAAATAGCATTTTACAGCCGTACAAGCCAGAGAGAGACGGAAATTATACAACTTTTACAATCATTGTTTTTACTTTTACATTAATGGGCTTACACTACAACATAATAGACTTTTAATAACGCACCTTTAATAGCATTTCCGTGTGGAAATGCTATTAAAAGTGATGGGGGACTTTTAATAGCGTTTCCCTTAGGGAAACGCTATCTTAGGTATCACCTAAGATAGCGTTTCCGTGTGGAACCGCTATTAAAAGTGTCACTTAGGAAAAGATAGCGGTTCCACACGGAAACGCTATCTTAGGGAAAATGCTTCCTTCAGAAACACTATCTAGTATCCCAAATACTTCTAGAAACGCTATCTTAGGTCTTCACAGTAAAATTAGACGCGCGCTCGGCCTTCCCTCTCTGTTTCTTCCTCATTTTCATTCTACTGTTTCCTTCCCTCTGCATGCCATCTCTTTTTTCTTCCCTCACCTTCGCCATTGCTCGCCGCCGCTGCTACTAAGAAAGAGAAAGAACCCACTCGAACCCAAACCCCTGTGCCGCTGCTCCTACTGCCACCGCGAGTTCTCTCCATACCCGCCGCTGCTCCTTTTGCCACCGCGAGTTCTCTCCATACCCCCATCACTTCACACTTTGACACTGCACAAACTCAGATAGATAGATGACAGACAAAGTGAAAGTGAGTATGAATGGTCAGAAATTAGTTATTTTGATTTTATATTTGTTATGAGATTATTTTTATATGATTTAACTTCATAAATTCATTTTGGAAAGTTTGAGTATGAATGGTCAGAATGGGTTTTGTGCATTTTGTGTCAAAAGTATCCTGATATTATACTTGAGTATGAATGCTTTGGCTGTGTGCGTTTCCGAAAGAGTTTGAAAATTTTGTTTTCCATGTATCTTTGGACAACTTGGATATCCTTTTTTTTCCCTTCACAGGTCAATGTTCTGTATGACCTTTTAATGAGGAAACAAGTAGATAGATGTTACCCACTAAATATCAGTTTCAGCATTGTCTTACTTTTAGAACTGAAATATGTTTAAATGGTCCTTGATTGTGCTAACATTAATTCATCACATTTCTTATTAGTGTTAAATCTCAAATGCAAGACAAATTTGTTTGCCAATCTGTCCCTTTTTAAATATGATTAAGTCTCATACTAAGAGCTTCACACTGCGGCTCAGGTCGTGACACGATCACAGGGGCGCATTCCTGGTTGAACCCGGTTCCAAGTTTGCAGCTTTAGTGGAACCCACTTCCAAGTTCACAGTCTGTGTTCAGGTGATTTTCTATCATTTACAAATTTTATTTCCGGACATTCTTAATATTTGTGGGAGTGTGTTTTTATCCAAGTTCACAGTCTGTGTTCAAGGTTTTATTTTACTTGCTCTTTAATTTTCGGTTTGATTGGTGTTGAATGGAATGTGACTTGTTTGTGTGTCAATCATTATTTGAAAATATGAATATGGATTGACTGATTGATCTGTATGAATTTTGAACCTAATGCTGATTTTATCCTGTTTTGTTTTGTTTCAATGTTTTTCGGAATGTGAAGAATGGGTTCATATGTTTGTTTTTGTTGCTTCAGTTTGTTGATCCTTTCCCTTTATATATCATTTAATTTAATGTTCTGTGCTCAGATTTTGGTGTTTTTAGAGAGTGAGCAAGTTTGCCTTAGTCCTATGCCTAAGTCCTAGTTGTTATGGATCTCATCCAATGTGTATTGTGTATCCCCTGATCTGATGCCTTGATCCTTATTTATAGAAATTGGGAAGTTAGAGTCCCAAACCAACTCAAAATCTGATCTATTTCGGTTTCTTCAGGTCCAAGTAATGCGCGTCACGGCCGTGATGGCCATCACGGCCAGGCCGTGACGGTCTCTGCTTCTGGTTGCTCTGCGAAATTCCAGTCTCTCGCGAGGCGAGCCTATGCTCGCGTCGCGAGCCCTCTGTTATGGCCATGAAGAATTTCACGGCTGGGCCGTGATGTGCTCTGACTTGTGGTGGTTTTGGGTCACGGCCGTGATGGATATCACGGCCAGGCCGTGACAGACTCTGACTTCAGCCTTTCTTCTTTTTCAGTTTTGCTCGATCATGGCCGTGATGGGCATCACGGCTAGGCCGTGATGGACTCTGTTTGGCTCATTTTCTGCACTTTTAAAGCCCTATCTTTATCCAAACTTCATCATGGTTGATCTCGAGCATTTTACCCTTGATATCTGCAAAACAACACACGAAAACCGCCTTACCCGTTCCAAAGGAAAATTAACCTAAAATCTAATAAAAATATTCCTAAACTACATGAAAATGCATGCAAAATGATAGACAAAGATGATGTGGAATCACACTCATCAACAAGTCGACTCTTGGTTCCTTCAAAGAATACTCAGCGACAATGTGTTTTGTTTGCAGCCTTTCATTCCTTTAATCAGTATACATTGCATGTATACCTCAACCACTCTAAACTCAAAGTAAATATGTTTAATAAATATTTTTGTAGATTGGAAAAGCATGGATCGGAAATGGATGTCGCCAATCGTTTAACGAAGGAGTATGAGGATGGGGTGAAAGAGTTCATTAGTTTTGCAGTTCGGCATGCGAAAAACCCTAATACAATCATATGTCCTTGTTTAGATTGTTGTTATGCAAGGCGAGTTAGTGCAGCCGATTTGGAAGAACATTTAGTGTGTAATGGAATCGATCAAAGTTATACATGTTGGACAAAACATGGTGAGACAAGAGCTGAGTCTAGTGAAATGAGGAATCGTGTGAGATATTCATCATACGATACCGACACAAATACTTATGAGGGCGATCGTTTTGAAGACATTGCAAATGCTGTTGAAGAGGATCTTCGGGATTGTCCACAAATGTTTGGGAGGTTGGTAAGTGATGCAGAGCAACCATTGTATGATGGATGTACTAAATTCACAAGATTGTCGGCGATGTTAAAGTTGTATAACTTGAAATCGGGCAACGGATGGACTGATAAGAGCTTTACGGACTTACTCACACTATTGAAAGACATGTTGCCAGATGATAATGTGCTTCCTAGTCGGACATACGAGGCTAAACAAATGTTACGCTCTATTGGCATGAGCTACGAGAGGATACATGCTTGTCCTAACGATTGCATTTTATTTACGAATTAATATGCATCGTTACGGATGTGTCCTAAATGTAATGCCTCACGATATAAGAAGAAAGAATCAGATCCAGAGAAGGTTGTGTGGTATTTTCCCATAATACCCAGATTTAGGCGCATGTACCGTAGTTCGAAGATTCAACTCACTTGACATGTCATGAGGATGATAGGATCAAAGATGTGAAGCTGAGGCACCGTGCATATTGTCCGCAATGGAAGAAATTTGTTCATGATTAGCATGTTTTTGGGGAAGATTCAAGAAACCTTCGACTTTCATTTGCTACTAACGGATTTAACCCGCATGGTGTTCAAAGTAGCTCTCACAAAGTACATGGCCTCGTGATTTTGGTGATTTACAACCTATCCCCATGGCTATGCATGAAGCGCAAATTTATGATGTTATCTANGTTAATTTCTGTGCCCAAANNACAAGGAAATGNTATNGACGTCTATTTGACTCCTTTGATTGAAGAATTGAAAAAACTGTGGGAGACAGGTGTGGAGGTGTATGATGGGTATAAGGAAGAAAGTTTCAATTTGAGATCTATTTTGTTTGGGACAATTAATGATTTTACAGCCTACGGTAATCTGTCATGATATAGCATCAAGGGTCGGTGTGCATGCCCTATATGTGAAGAGGGTGCAGATTGGATGCGGTTAGAACATTGTAAGAAGAATGTCTTTCTTGGGCATCGTAGATTTTTGCATCCAAGTCATCATTACGGTGGTGGAGAAAGGCGTTCAATGGGAACTCGGAAGAAGGTAGAGCGCCTTCACCTTTGACGGGTGATCAACTTTTTGAAAAGGTAAAGGATTTGAATATCCAATTCGGTAAACCTTTTGCGAGAGATATTGTCACAAGAGGGTGGAAGAAAAGGTCGATTTTCTTTGAGTTACCATATTGGAAATCATTATATGTAAGACATTTCCTCGATGTGATGCACGTTGAAAAAAATATCTGTGATAGTGTCATTGGTACGTTACTCAATGTGCCAGGGAAGACTAAAGATGGCATCAATGGAAGGTTGGACTTGGTTAGTATGGGAATAAGAAGAGAATTGGGACCGATGAAGAAGGGTAAAAGTACATATCTTCCTCCGGCTGCTTACACTCTATCTAGAAAAAAAAAACTGTTTTTTGTAAGTTTCTTGAAGGAGTTAAGGTTCCGGAAGGGTACTCTTCAAACATTAGGAACCTCGTATCGATGAAAGATCTCAAGTTAAAAGGTCTAAAGTCCCACGATTGTCATGTTCTCATGGAGCAGTTGATACCCATTGGTATACGGTATATTTTACCTTACAAAGTGCGGGGGGCCTTAACTAAACTCTGTTTCTTCTTCAAGGCAATTTGCAGCAAAGTGATTGACCCTGGGAAGTTGCCATCATTGCAAAGAGAAATTGTTGTGACTTTATGCGAGCTTGAGATGTACTTTCCACCTTCATTCTTTGACATAATGGTTCATCTAACCATTCACCTTGTTAGAGAGACACAACTGTGTGGGCCAGCTTATATGAGATGGATGTACCCGATTGAGCGTTATATGAAGATATTAAAAGGGTATGTGAAAAACCGATCACGACCAGAAGGTTGTATTGTTGAACGGTATATTGTTGAAGAAGCTGTTGAATTCTGTACCGAATACCTATCCAATGCTGAATCTATAGGGCTGCCAAAGTCTCGTCACACATGGAGAATGATGGGGCAAGGAATTACTGGAAATGAAATAGTGACTATAACAAGGACAGAATGGGAGCAAGCACACTTATATGTTCTGCACAATGCCGATGAGGTTGAGCCATATGTTGAAAAACACAAGGACATGCTTAAGAGTTTGTATCCAAATAAGAATCAAAATTGGCTAACTAGAGAACACAATCGTTGTTTTATAACGTGGCTAAGAGATCACATTTATGCAGAGTTGACTGAAAATGATACTTCAGTTTCAAATAGATTGAGATGGTTAGCCAAAGGTCCAAGTTTGCATGTGTTCTCTTACCACGGTTATCAAATTAATGGGTACACATTCTATACAAAAGAACAAGATGGTCGGAGTACAATGCAAAACAGTGGTGTGACTCTAGTAGCTCAATCGATGCATATCTCAAGTGCCAAAGACAGAAACCCGATATATGCAAATATGTCATACTTCGGCGTCATTGAACGCATATGGGAGTTGGATTACACAAAGTTTAAGGTTGGTGTGTTTGGTTGCAAGTGGGTTGACAATAATAACGGTGTTCAGATTGATGAGTCAGGGTTCATGCAGGTGGATCTTAATAGGGTGGGGTATAAAGATGAGCCTTTTATATTAGCATCTCAAGCTCAACAAGTGTTCTATGTCACTGATCCAGCTGATATGAAAAGGTCCATTGTTCTTTTGACTAACAAAATAATTACTAATGTTGATGATCAAGACCATCGAGATGTTGATATTGAAGATGATCCTTTCGTCGGGACATTACAATCACTTGAGATTGATCCAACTAGGGATGATGGTATGTATATGAGAGATGATCATGATGAGGGGCTTTTGGTCAATCCACCATTTCGTACTAATAAAGGACAAACAAATCTCAATCAAATGAAGAAAAGAAAAAGGTTGACTTAAACATGTATGTAGTGTTTGTGTTTAAATGAACTTTCTCGATCCTTTTATATTATAGTTAGCATCTTCAGGTAATGCTAGTGTTGATTTTGTTATTCATAGTTGTTTTATATTTTGCATCAATTAATGTTATATTAATGTCCATTGATGTTTTACTTGTATCTAATATTTTTGTAGGTAAATGGCATCTTCAAGTAATTCTAGTGATGCCAAAGCGGCGAGACGTGGGCCAATGATTATGAAGGCGGTCATCCGCGCTAGGAGTAAAGGACAAAAATTTGATGTAATTTACTTACTAATCTAAGGATTTCATAATGTTGTTTGATATCTAGATTTAATTACTTTATTATTTTTATTAGGTTGAATGGAATTCTTTGGACCAACCTATTCGTGCTAATGGTAAAATATTGAAGAGTTACATTGGGGCCGTTGTTCGGCAAACAGTCCCAATTATTTGTTCTAATTGGAAGGATGAAGCTTTGGATGGTTTCAAAGAGAGCATATGGGCTGATGTACAGGTAATTGTTAAAATTTATAAATTATATTGTAAACTATGTAAACATACTTACTTTGACACGTTGTTTATATTGTTTTTGCGATGTCTTTTAATGTTGATGAATCTCGGAAAAAATTTGTACTTCAGGAAGCTGTTAACCTACAAAGGGCATTCAAAAATAGATTGACCAAAAAATTTCTACGAGATGCCAACGGGAGTATCAATGAGGAACCTCCATCACAAAATCAACACATATCAAGGGATGAGTGGACAGATTTTATATCAATACGCACGGGTGATGCTAAATTCCTGGTATGTTTAATATCACGTTTGTCCTTATAATTTTATAGCAATACGTACATATGACATTAACCATGTATTAATATTACTTATATGTGTCTGAATAGAAATTAAGAAATGCAAATCGCAACATGGCGTTAGATCCCCGCATGCCCTTACAAAGCATCACGTAAGGGGTATGCCGACATTGAGGATGAATTGGTATGTATATATATATATATATATATTATTTATATATATATATATTTAAACTGCATTTGTGGTAAATATGACTTTTAAACTGTTTGGTTAATTTATATTATCTCAATATACAGATGCAGGAGGCGGGGTCAGAAGTTAAGAAAATTAAACGCCATATTGTGTGGAGGAAAGCCCGCGAGAACAAGGCGGGTGTAATTGACAACAAAAATACGCAGACCGTGTGGAATAAATGTGTTAGTAGACTAACGATTACATTATCAATTGTTATTTTCATATGATAATATATAATAATTTTAACATTTGCATTTCACCAATAACTATGTGTCGGGAGGAACCATCACGGTCTGCGGTAGAGGGAGAGATAGAAGACTTTGGTCGCCAGGATATTCTTGCCAAAGCCATAGGTGTGCCAGAGAACCCTGGGCGTGTTAGGGGTGTGGGTTTCGGCGTCTCACAAAAAGATTACTTCCCACCCGAAGGTCGTGCAAGAAATAACTCGGAAACGAAAAAGTGGGAGACATTGGTGTCTCAACTCTCTGATAGATTGAACATTTTGGAAGAAAAGCTGAAAAAAACGTTTGATGAGGATAGGCAGGATATTTTCACAGCCCACGCAAGCGTCAAAGATAGTTGCACACTACCATCTGACAGAAGGCTTCATTAGGTAATGCATGCCTTTTTTTTTTACTAGTATTGCATTCGCAGTTAAATACATTCAATTGGATGCCTTAATTCAGACTTATTCATCTATCATTGGATTAGGCGTCAACTCATGTCACTATATTTATCGACCCCAAACTATCGTATGGTTGCTATGGGTAAAGTATACAATGAGCCGGGTGTTACACCGCACACTTGGACCAGTACCCCTTAACCATGTGAAAGTTGGAGTTGATGTTGCAACTCGAGGGGGATGCGCCATTGCCGGTACCTATCGTTGATGCAGATGTGATGACAAGAGGAGATGCAATAGGTACTTATGTGGCATGGCCAATTGATCTCGTGGTTGTAATTAATATGGTATGTAATTGCATTTTTCCACCTTTTCATATACGGCATATATGCATTACATTAGTTGATCACTAATCGGCATATTGAAATGCAAAATTTCCAGGCACCCGCAAAAGCTAAAGGCAAGGGAAGAGTGTCCGGATATACAAAGGAGTCAATTACAACCCCAGAAAATAAAGGAGGCAACTCGAGGCCAACCCACCTACAGCTGGTTCAACTACAACTTCTCCGGAATATTTGAATTTCCTTAAAATACATGAACGAAAGAATATGAAAAATGCTGACCAATTGTACGTAGAGATGGAACAAAATATTTTTGGTCACCATTTCATTGAGATGCTCAATACTGAAAATATCGAGAAGTTGTAAATCATGAATGGGTATCCGCCTCCGTTATTTCCGCATATATCGGTAATAAATCAGGTTTAAAGTGTACAATATTTTTTTAGTCTTTCCATTTAAATATTGATGTCATTGGTGTAATCCATTTTTATATTTTAATTGAAGGTATTTGTATGAAGAATTGTTGCTTCCAAAGGAAATAACGAGGAGGTTTCTGTTCTTGTCCCCACACCAAACAAATACATACGGCTACTTCGGGAGGGATTCACAGGACAACGTATCTAGCTGACCGGTTTGCAACTAAAGAAAGAGAATATCAGCCCTTGTTTTTAGCGCCGTGCAATGTTGGGTGAGTCGCTTATCCTATAGGACTTAATTCACAATAATGAATTACATAAAAGTTGAGGTGCTTAGGATTTGTTATCTCAACATTTTTGTAGGAATCAGTGGGTCTTTGTGCGATAAATATTGTTGAAGAGATTATTTACTATCTGGATCCCTTGTATGTTGAACCTAGGGATCGCCCCTGAATTAAAGAACTGCATTCGATACGTAAGCATGTTTTTATATTTCTGATTTTCTATGATTCTGTTCGATACGTGAGCATGCGTGTGTTTGTGATGATTGAAAATATGTTTCTTAACGAAGTCTGTTTGATTTTGTGATTAGTGGTTTACAAGTTTATCGCGCAAATATCGGAGCTAAGGTGCCGCGTTTAAAGGCAACCAACATTAAATGGATTCAGATACAGGTATATTTGCAAAAACTTAATGCACAATTAGATAAAAAAAAACTATATTGATTTACTATTTTATTTTTTATAGTGCCCAAGACAACCCAACAGTACAGATTGTGGGTACTATGTCATGCGTTTCATGAAGGAGACTATCTTGCAGAACCAAGTTAAAATACCAATGGCGGTATGTTGTTTACTTAGCTTTTAACTGTGACTGTTCAAATGTTTTATCAATTGTAACTTAATTTATTTAATTTTTATGTCGCAGTACTTCCCTGACTTCAAATGCTCCACATACTCCACTGCTCAACTATCTGAAGTCAAGGAAGAGTGGTGTCGCTATATTGTTGAAAAGTTCGTTTGATTATGTCAAATTGATCACGATGAGTTGCAAGCAATACTCATTGGTATGTGAATAATGCTTTATATTTATCAACCCCAAACTATCTATGTATTTGTTTTTCATTGGTACATGCCTTCGAGTTGATGTGCATGGAAAGGAGAAAATAAGTTCAAACTTATTATTTTTGTTAGACTTTGTTAATGCTTGATTTGAATTCTGTTTCTTGCTACAGTAGTATTTACCTAATTAGTCTGCTGTATCCCAATGTAACAGGTTAGTCTTTGTGGTGGAAATGCAGTATGTATGCTACAGAGTCTTTGGATCACATTTCGACACATTACTTTGGTGTTGTCTTGGTCTCATGAAAAACAAACAGAAGCTGTAAATGTAGATTAATTGTAGATGTATGTTGGTTTTCTGATTTTGGTTTCTTAAGGATTGAGATCTGGTATAGTTGCTGCACTTTGATTTTGTCTTACTCGTGTGAATTTGAATACTTTAGAAACAGAGTGGTGTACTTATATCTGGTTATATATATATATATAGTTGCTGTATAGAGTGTTGCACTTTGATTGTATAGTTACTGGTTTGCTGCACAAACACATGCAGTGCTGCATTGAACACTTATATTTTGAACAATTGTGTTGACTGCAACAATTGTGGTTTTTTTGTGTAAATATGCAGGAATAATGGATGTAAAAGTTAAGAAATAAAAAAAAAGGGCTTTAGATAGCTTTTACTTTTTAACCTATCTAAAGTCTGACTTTAGATAGCGTTTCCTTGTATAAACGCTATCTAAAGTCAGACTTTAGATAGCGTTTCCGTGTACAAACGCTATCTAAAGTCTGACTTTAATAGCAGTTCCTAAATGCTATCTTTGCTAACGAGTTTTAATAGCGGTAGCATAGATAGCGGTTACAAACGCTATTAAAAGGCATACGGAAACGCTATCTAAAGTCTAATCTGTTGTAGTGTTAATTGCTAAACATTGTTAATTTTCGGATTTTTCACTCATCCTGACCTTGTTGCCTTGCGCAGAGCATAACTAAAGCTACAGATATCGGATTTTGGTGATCTTGCTGTCCCTAGAAAGATAAGGAAGAGACCTACAATTTCAGGTTTCACAAGAATTGTCAAATTCGGGCAAAATCAAGGCTAAATGGGGTCCCGAGTTCTCTAGCACGGATCAGTGCGCAGTCCATGATGTTCCTTCACTTAAATGGAACTAACTTACTCATCTTAAGCCCAATTAAGGCATATGATACCTTGCTGGAAAGCTTATTCAGAGGCCCGTAATTTGATCTAGGGTTAGGTTAGGATTAATAAGCATAAATAGCAGTTTACAGCCGTAAAAGCCAGAGAGAGACGGAAATTAGACAACTTTTACAATCATTATTTTTGCTTTTACATTATTGGTCTTAATTGCTAAACATTGTTAATTTTCGGATTTTTCACTCATCCTGACCTTGTTGCCTTGCGCAGAGCATAACTAGGGCTACAAATATCGGATTTGGGTGATCTTGCTGTTGTTACGACCAAGAAAAAAAGACTGGGTTTTCCTCTTAGAGAGAAAACATGGAGTCGCCACCAACTTTATTTAATTTCAGGGAAGTTGGAAACCCTTTATAAAAAAAGCTTTAGGTTCAGGAGTCGA
>JAUPTC010001592.1:0-22997 GCA_030762895.1 Sophora flavescens
TGCTATTGAGCTGATGAGATTTTTTGTTGTTATTAAAAGTATTCTTTTATATTATTTTGGAAAATTAGCTGGTACCATGGACAGTTTTTCCGGTTAATATGTTGCTAAGAACAATACTTATTTTTTCGAAATATTTATAAATGTATTGTTGTGCACTAGATTTTATATCTCATTATAAATGTTGTTTTCAGAGCCTGAGGACATCGCTGTTGAGGATCCAGATTCTGAAGAGTTATCTTTTGATTAGCTAGCTGGATAGTAAATGCAATATGGTTTAGAGTATTGGTGCGGATGACGTTCTTTTTGGTTTCATATACTATTTTCTCGGATTGTAATTAGACACCCGGTTTTGAGGCTTTCTTTAGTTTTTATTCAAATGATTGGATTTAATAATATTTTTAGTACTTTGTAAATACTATTATTTTATTTAATACGAGGTATTTTCATACTTGGTTATTTGAGAGAAAATTTTATGACTTGTGTTTTTTAATTAAATGTTTTGAAGTGATTTTATTGGAAATTAATTTAAGTTACTAATGTAACGAAGGGCGTTACAAATTTGGTATCAGAGCAGTTCGATTCTAAATCGGACTGTGGTAGTGACTTTTCTAAAACAAAATTGGGGCTCATAGGATGCTTGTTAGAGTTATAAATACTGCATGTTATTCTTTGGGATATTGACATGATCAACCCAATATTTCAAGTAAATGAATAGACTAACAGGGAGGACGAAGTGTGCTACTTGCACTTGGGCAAAAGAATTTTGGTTTGTAGGATCGAGTATGCAAAAGGGGAGACTGAGACTCTCCGCCAACCGTAGGGGAATGGAGGCCAATCACTGATGGAGGGTATGGCTACCCAGGACCCTTAGCTGGGACTTTTCAATTCAGATAATGATCCGTTATTATTCCGAGGCAGTTTAGAATCCGAAGGAGACTTGATTTCTTAACACGATAGGGGAAGAAGTTACTATATTGTTTGATTCAGTAAGCAACACTTTCGATATATAGTGAAATTTGAGTTGCCTATCTTCGTTTGTCCTTTGAGTCATGTGTTTCTACTTCTATGGGGATAATCTTATTTCTTATATGCTTGTGTAAATCGTCTTCCTATGCATTGGATGTTCTATGCCAACGATCATTATTTGTGATCTGTTGAGTCCAGAGTAAAAATAAATTTTGTTTACCCTTCCTTGGTACGTTTAATTTTGGATTTATACAATGTAGGTTAGTCTATTATAAAAAATTAAAAAATTGTAACTTAGGATACTCTGATTTTTTATAGGAGATTTTTTGACTAGATAGATGAATTGATGATTTAATAAATTTATTTTCCTTAAATATATAAGGAATTACTAATGGTAGTTTTTGTATGTGCTGCTCATGTTAGTCCTTTCTTGTTTACACTATTCTCACTATCTATACTTCGCCAACACTGTCAAGACCCCACTTCACATTCCAATTGAAATGACCTATTAATTTTTTTTAATTCTTTCTGTGTGAAGTTCACCCAATCGTATTCGAGGTTAAATTATTAAATTATAATACATTTCTAACTTCCTCCACTATGGATTTAATTGTGACAAGAATTATATTTTTCATAGTTTGAATCAAATTATATATATTTAACATTTATATTAAATTATGGTTCATTTTATAAATTTTAAAAAATATGCTTGATTTGTAATAAGTTTTGGAGTGCTTTTAGTTCGAAAAGACGATGAGTATGATGTTATATGTGGGTAATATGCAATTGAACAAGTAACTATTATGAGTAGGTATTTTACCCACGATAGACGGGGTTTAGATCATGGATTATAGAGCATGGTTATTCAGTAAAAGTAGATGGATAAGTGAGAGAGAAGCCTAAGACAATGACAAGTGCGAGAAGTTTCCCTAAATTGAGAAGCATTATAGGAAGTTATAAACAAGTTCTTCAGACTAGCTTTACCTCTCACCAAGCTGATTAGGAAGGGAAAATCCTTGTATAGGATACAACTTGAAGTTTTTAATGATCGTAGAGCCTTAAACAGTTGTTAAGAGATAGAGACAGTAGATATAGACGAAGAGTTAAATATAAATGTAAATAAAGTGGATGAATTTTCTTAGGAACTATAATTTTGAGTTGAAGTATAGTCAGGGAAAGGCTAATGCGGGCTTTATACAGGAGTAGGAAATTTCCACACAAGTATAACTTGAAGTTGCAAGAGATGAACCTAATAGAAGAGTCAGAGACATGAATTTGAATATCTTTTTGAGGCTTAAAACTTGGAATTGAATAGGTTGAAAATTTGTAGTGACCTTAGAAAATAGATTAAGCGAGTGTAGTTTTTTAAACTAGATTTGAAATCTCTTTTGGATCAAGAGAATTATGTGTTATATAATAATGGTGTAGTGTTGCTTAAGAATAGGATCATTGTCCCCAAGGAGAGGGAGCCTTAGAGGAAAAAAATATTAGAAGAGACACATAAAGAACGTTAATCATGTGTCTAGGAATAACCAAGAAGCATCAAGATTTAAAAGAAGTATATAAAAATTGAACATATATATAAAATTCTTTAATCTCACTTCATGAGATTAAAGAATTTTATATATATGTTCAAATTCTATTATAATGTTGTAATTTTGTTATATAATTTTAGAGGATCACTTTCCCGAAAATTTCCAATTTGCTTCTCAAGTGACAAAGTATTAATTTGATTGATATTCCCCTATGATTTGTTTTCCATATAGATTAATGGCATGTCTAATCCTAACAAACTTATATTTCTTAACAAAAGTGAAAAAATGTTTATTTCTTATTTGTATGTGCCTACTCAAGGATCGAGATTGAATTGGTTTCTTATACTATTGTGGTGTTAATTTTTTTTTGTTGTTTTTGCACAATGTCCGCACGGTTTTAATTGTAATTTTGTTAAACATTATTCTCCATTTTGTTATCACATATTTTTTTTTAGTAAGATCTTCTTATCAACATAAAGTGAAACTATTTCTTCCTCTTTTGAAATTATCATTTTATGATAGCTAAAAATTAGTATGTGAACGTGCTAATGCTTCACATTTCTTTATTTATAAAATTTATAAAATTCCTATTCTGTGGTAAAATATAAGAAATTTGGTATAGAGTTCGAAGAGATATTATGTCTATGTGTGGATGAGTAAAATATTACATCAATTTCTTTTATGGATTGTTTGGTAAATTTAATTTATGAGAATGCTTATAAAGATAAAATGCAAGTGAAGGTGTTCCAATTATAGGCGGATGGATAGAAACAAATGCTTATGCATGATTTTATTATATAAATGTTATTATTGACTTCATTTTAAATATTATTTTTTCTTTAAAAATTTTTTTTTTAAAGTTAGGGGCCCATGAATTGTACATTTATTATCTGGTGCAATATATAATTACTATATATATATATATATATATATATATATATATATATATATATATTAATGATGTGATTAGGAATGTAGATCCTTTTTTTGATAAGCGACGGTAGGTGAGAAGATATTGGTAAGATCATATTTAATCAAAGAGATCGCCAATTATGATTAATGATTGAGGGGAAGGATGCGCATTGCGCGAATAGATAAAAAGTGTTATGTCGATAAGAAAAGAAAGCATTTAGAATTTTTAGGGAAGAGGAACATGCAACTCTTGAGAGGTACTCTTAAGTTTTTGATGGAGATCAATGTCATCTAAACTGACTTTGTTTCATGGGACCTTTCCTAATTCTCAAAAAGATCCGTGTCCGTTGCATACCAATTGGCTCTTCCCACAATTGGCAAATCTCCGTGATGTTTCCCATGTGTCGTAACTTAGAAAATATGTACCCGATGGGTCTCATGTTGATAGTTCTCCTGAGTCTTTACAATTAAAGGATAATTTTATCTATAAGCCTAGGCCTAGTCAAATCTTGGACAAGGGCACAAAGACTCTAAGGAACAAGACAATTCCATTGGTGAAAGTGTTGATGAGGGAAAGGATTAACTCAATGAAACTACTTGAAAGATGGAAGAGGACATCGATGTCAATACCTGTTATCTTATTGTTTAAGATAAGGTAACATTTATGTTTGGTTTCAGCATATGTTACAATATGCGTGTGAGTATGTGATGAATTTGGGACGAAATTCTCTAAGGAGGGAGAAATGTAACATCCTAAAAATTCAAATATAATTATTTTAAGAAAAAAGGGTAGTATAAGAGTTTATTATAATTGTTTTCATTATAATAAATATAACCCCCGATTTTCATTTGTCAGAATATCTAAGAATAAATATATAAACATATATATTTTTATCCGAGACTTAGAAAATGATTTTGGACAAACCAAGGTCATTTCCTTGTTATACTTATTTTCATAAGTTTACGGGGGAAGTTTTTGGTTGAAAATTCAGACGAAGCCTGAGTCATTTTTGTGTTTTCACCGACAAGAAAAAGTTCATGCTTAGAAAACCTAATTTTAATTAATGAACGAAAGACTTAAGATTTTTATTTTATTTCCTACAAGTGTGTATTTTTGAATTTTTTAAGAAAAAAATAAAATAATTTACGTTTACTGACTTAACACGTAATCTGCCTGACAGGGGGATTTTGGAGTTCCTAAGAGCAGATAAAGAGTTTATCTTAGATTTTGAGATGATTCATGGGGATGAATCATATATTTTTAAGTCTAGAAGGTTTTCAGGGTTAAAGTGAAAATTTGGGAATTTTACGCTTGCCCCCCGAACTTTGTGTAAATTACCTTTTGTCCCTAAATTAGTTTTAAAGTTTTTTCAAGCAGATTGGGCTAGAATTCTTGTTTCCAATCTCAAATGGTCGGCTTAGAAGCCCAAAATTTTCTAGTTCATGGTTTGAGTCCATAAAGCACAATTGAAACTATATAAGTTTCCTATCTTAATTAAGTCTAATGCTTAAATTTTCAAGTGGGCCCCACAAGAATGAACCCGCCTAAAATTACCCAGCCCATGCGCAAGCCCATGAGTATTTATGGCTGCCTCATTTGTTGTTGAATCAATTTTCTAGAGTTTTCCACAAGTTTCCACATTTTTCTACATTATCCTTGATTTTTCCACAATGTTCTTGATTCTTCTCAAATTCATGAATTGTCTTAACCTATCTTTGACTCATAAATTCATCCAAAAAAGTCAAGATAAGCTAGCATTTAATGTGGCAAAATCATCATCATGACACTTTATTGACAATTTGCAAACTAGTCCTTCAACTATTGGAATCTTTGCAACTTGGTCCTTAGAACTTAATTGCATTTGGATCCTTTAACAAGACAACTCATCATCATCTAGAGTCTTCTGTAAGATGGCGCCACTATCAATATAAATACCATACTCTCACTTTTCATTTAGTTTCTTTTGCCATTTGCTTCAAAAACCTAAAGTTCATAAGTCTCTTAGTTCTAAGTTTGTAAAGCAAGTTCTTGGATTTCCTTTGTCATTGATCTTCAAGAGGTAAATCCTAATCTTCATTCTTAATCATGCCTATGTTCTTTAGCAAGTTTCTTGATTCAAGGCTTATATCATAGTTGTTCATCACTTTAAAGTTTCCTAACCCTAGAACTTTGAAAAGTCATAATAAATTCTAGAAAAATCTAATGATGATGAAACTACTTTCTATCTTCTTGATATCATGCATATTATCTAAATCCAAGAGCATGATGTGATCAAAAATTTATTTCTTGAAAACCTAGCCTTGGCCGAATCTATCACCATAGGGTTGGTAGAGTTTTGTTCATGTGTTTTCATGTATGATCATGTATTCTATGTGGCATGTATGACTACACACTCTAATCCATGTTAGTATCTTAAAATGAATATTTTTCTCAAAAATCTTTATGTTGGCCGAACCCTAAATGGGTGAGTTTTGTTGAAGTTTTGTTCATGGTTTTCATAAATGATCTTAGAAATCAATCTCTTAGTATGTGTGCTTTATGAATCCAAGTTGGTTTATTAAATTAAGAACCCTAGCCCTATGAACATGTTGAGGCTGAATCTTGGTATAGAAGAGTTAGGAAGTTTTGAGTTTTGAAACTTAGTTGTTTAGTCACTAATCTATGATTTAGGTTAATTAAGGACCATTAATCTATGACTTAATCATGATTAGAAATTTTAAGGATTTTGAACCCTAAAAGTCAGCTCCTTGACCGAAACCTAACCCTCATGAGTTAAGTATGTTATGGTTTGATTTGATTTATTTTGGTTGCAATTCGTTTGAAGGAATCAATCGGGTTGGTTTGACCCTAAAGCCGACATTGGAGGAAACCGGGTTAAATCGGGAGGTTGTTTGAAAACGTTAGTTGAGTCTTCAAGAGGTAAGGGAGCTTACCAGGGGGATTTTCTCAATAACTATTTGCTTTTAGTGTGGCTTATATGATTTATATGTGGGTTTGTGATTAATTGTTTTATGTTGTCTACGATGTGTTGTTTATCCGTGTATCGATGATTGATCCGCTTTTAATTATCTGCAGTAGTATATTATGTTGTTATGATGCATGATCTGCCGGGGATATAATTATGATGATGTTGTTGAATGTTGTTTGTGAGTGTTGTTTGAGAGGCACCGACAGATGATCGATTGCACTACCGATTAATCGGATAAAATATTTAATAAGCGATGAAAGTTATATTCAATGTTTTATGGGAAATATTGGAATATAATAGTGTAGGAAAATATGGTTTTTTTTGTAAAAATAATGAGTTTTGAGAAATATTATTATTTTAAGGATTTATTAGTATAAAGGAAATTTATGAGCCACGGTGAGAGCGCTTAGTGAAATTTTTTTAGTACTGCTAAATTTTACACAAGAAATTCCGAAATATTATAGAAAGTGATTTTGTGAGATTAATATTCGAAAAGACCTTATTTATTATATAAGAAAATTATTTTAGAAGAAATGTCAAAGTTTGACTTTAAGAACATTTTCTCTGAAAATTCTAAAAACGACAAGTTTTGAAATTATTTAAGAAGTTTGAAAACAGCAGTACTTAATTTAAAAAGAGATTTAATCCGAAATGATTTATTATAGTTGAAGTTTCGATAAAAAGAAATTATTGATGATGTGGCGTTATTTTGTAAGTGTAAAAGAGTAAAAGATGTAAAATATGTAAAATGATGTAAAATGATAATATGGAATTTAATAACTGAGACGTCGGGGTATTAAGGTTTGTTGTATTGTAGACTGGGTATCTAATAAAAGAAGTTAACACATTGTAAAATGTTTTCTACAACCACGAACCTAAGACTGATTGCAAGGTCTAGAGGCTTCTTGATTAAGCACTTCGGACTTTGAGGTCTGTGTTGTTAATAAAAGATGTAAAAAATGTTTCAAAAGATGTTAAGTCGTAAGCTTTTAAGAGCTTTGACAAATAAAGATATAGCACAAAGAAAAAGTGTTGAACAAAATGTTATATTGCATGCATTTGGCGGGCGTGCCATGATTAGAAAAGGGATTACCTTGCGGCATCAGGGTAGATCATACAAAGATGTTCTCATTGTGCCTGGGGTTTGGATAATGAGGCCTCATCTCAGAGTGTTATCACTGTGCCACGATGTTGGACAGTGTGCGATGGGAGTGCTGGGCGATGTGCCTGTGGCAATCGAGTCTGATCAACTCATCAAGAGGTTGGAGATATCTCATGAGATTAAGTATGAATGTTTAGACGATGTATTGAAGTGTTCATGCATAGTTTTTCCAATGTTGATGTTTGGGGTGTGAAACCCATTGATAAACGAGATATTATGATATGAATGAGTATGTTGTTATAGACATGTATATGTGTATGTGCCTTGTTTTATGTTGCGCATTTAGTTATCGTGGTAAATCCATATATTGGTGCCTCACCCTTACAAACATATCAGAATCGAAGCAGGGGTATGATATCTACAAGGAGATGAAGGCTGTCTAGTTCGAGGCATGCTGTTGCTGTTTTTAAGGGGTGTAGTGTCTGTTAGTTACGACCAGCGTAGGTACGATTATGTTATATTATGTTGTTAGAATTAAGCTGATGATATTTTATGTGAGAAAACATATGAGGCAGTATAGTTAGAGGACTTATATACATTATGTATTTAAGTGGGACTTGATTGCGTTGTTGTGGTTAGGAGGTTAAAATAAAAAGAAAAAATTTATCACCATATTTTGAAAAGATAAACGTTGAGAAACATGATTTTCGAAAGCAACCAGCAAATTAAGTTTTATTTCACAAACGGGTAACCATGTGATGTCCCGAGATTGAGGTGTCACAATAAAAATTCAGTGGTTCCACAATAATGTAAAATTGATTTAAAAAATAAATAAAAATAGGGATAAGAACCTACCCTGGACTAAATTATTGCCGCAATAATGATAGGAAACATAGGCATATCAAGGCCCATGCTGTGTTACCCATTATAAATATATAGTTTGACTAGATACCTAACTTCAGATGGATATTTCGTAACCAAATAGAACTTGTTTGAATTGTAGATCTTCATAAGAAATATATCCCTGTCTCTTAGCTTTCCATAGACACCAAATTCGTCCAAATTGGATTCTTGTAGCTCAAGTTATGACCAAATTCGTACACACTATTCATATGTTCCAGCGTCAGAACCCTTTTTTTTAATTCTATCCACGTTTTGACTATCTAAACGTCGGTTTCAGGTTTTGTGGTCTTCATAACAGTTGTAGACAATTATTTTATATTTCCAACAATATAAATTTTATAATTTTTGAATGTCTATAACTCAAGATATGTGCGAAATACAGCACCATATACAGAGTAAGCAGACTTAGCGCGTTTTTACACGTTTTGGGCTATTGGGGGCTCTATAAATAGAATCTTAACACTCTTAGGGTGCATTTTTGAACCCTAATTACACCTAGAAACTCAGAAATGACTAAGAAAAGAAGAAATTCAAGGATTAAGAAGAGATAGTTGTGGAAGAGGGAGTCTAGGAAGAGGAAGATGATGATAACTCTTGGCAAACGTTAGGATTCGCAGTAGGAAACGCTTAGAGCTATTTGGAGGTCTTCAAGAGGAGAGTAACAATACTTTTTACGAACCCTTTCCATGGTATATATGATTGTTTGTGTTGACAATGAATTACCATATGAAATTGGGAGTTTTTAATTGATTTGATGCATATTGCTAGTAACCTAATTTCTAAAATTGGGGGTTTTGTTAAAAGGGGAATAAGTTGATTAATTGATGTTGTAAGATACTTATTCATGTATGATATATTGTGATATTCGTGATTGCTTGTTGTTGGGAGAAATTTATTTGTTTAATTCGTGTAAAATAGTTTGTTACATGCATGAGACATGACATATTTGAGTTATAATATGTTGGATGATGTTTGCCGTAATACCACCTATGATAGGGGTATCGAAAAGTAATACCACCGTAATGGGGTATCGAAAGTAATATCCCCATATAATTGGGATGTCGAAAAAGAGCAATACCGCCTAAAAAGGGGTATCGAAAGTAACACCGCCACACGTTGGGGTGTCGAAATGAGAAATACCGCCATGTGCACATGGGAGGTATCGAAATAGAAATGTCCCCGATAGGAGGGTGACATCGAAACATTCCTCATGAGTAGGGGTGGGCAATGGGACGCCATTGTCGTGGTGATGTGTGAGATTTATGGCATGCCAAAAGAGACCAATTTAGTTATGAGGCCTTGAGCCACTTGGATTAATTTAGAATTTACTTGGTATGTGGAATGTGATACATTGAGATAAGTTATTGTTACGTTATATGCTATTGAGTTGATGAGATTTTTGTTGTTATTAAAAGTATTCTTTTATATATTATTTTGGAAAATTAGCGAATCCATGGACGAGTTTTAGTTCCGATGCCATTAAGAACAATACTATTTTGAAATATTTATAAATGTATTGTTGTGCTGCGATTTTATATCTCATTATAAATGTTGTTTTCGAGAGCCCGAGTACATCGTTGTTGAGGATCAGGAGATCCGAAGATTTATCTTTGATTAGCTAGTTGGATAGTAATATAATATGGTTTAGAGTATTATGCGGACGACGTTCTTTGGTTTACATCCTATTTTCTCGGATTGTAATTAGGCCTTGGTTTTGAGGCTTTTAGTTTTTATTCAAATGATTGGATTTAATAATATTTTTTAGTACTTTGTAAATACTATTATTTTATTTAATAAGGTATTTTCATACTTGGTTATTTGAGAAAAAATTTTATGACTTGTGTTTTTAATTAAATGTTTTGAAGGATTTTTATTGAAATTAATTTGGGTTACTAATGTAACGAATGTCGTTACATATATATACATACATAGATATATATATATATATATATATATATATATATATATATATATATATATATATATATATATATTCCTGTTTGAACTGAATCAAACCAAACCAATTTTAATTGGTTCGGATATTGTTATTTACTTTTTAAAGTTTATAATTTTTTTTGTTTTTAAATATTTTTAGACAGGAAAGGTAGCAAAGCTACCGTGTTCTTCAAAAAAGTTTAGGGTCGTAAGACTCAATTAATAATTTGATGAATTTGAAAATCAAGATTGATTCGTTTATTAGTCTTTTTGTGCACAGCTCAGAATTGAACCAAACTCAATGGTCACTAATTCGGTTATTTTGGAACTGAACCAATTACTATATTTTAATATTTAATTTGTATATCACTTTATCAATTAACAAATTTTCTTCTATTGTTCCTGTAACACTAGGAGGAGTTGTCAACCGTTGGATTATTTTGGATTATTTAAATTTATTTATTTATTTTTTAATCATATATTCTTTATATTTTTTTTTTAATTTTTTTCCCGAATTAGTTTTTTCCTAATTTACTTTTTTTAAAATATTTTTTATAATTGATTTTATGAAATTTTTTTATTTTCTAATTAATTTTATTTTTCTAATTTTTTGAATATTTTTTCTAATTATTATTTTCATTATTTTTTAAAATATTTTTATAATTTTTTTAAATATCTTTTTCCTAATTTTTTAAATTTTTTAATTTTTTAATAATTAATTTAAGTTTTATTTTATAACTAATTTTATTTTTCTAATTTTTTAAAATCTATTTTTTTCCTTATTTTTTTCATAATTTATTTTACTAATTATTTTTCGAATTAAATTTTTTCTAATTTGTTTTTTTTTTTTCCTTTTGTTTTTTTATAATTTTTTTAAATTTTAATTTATTTTGCTATTTAAAATTATAAAAATTATTTAAAATAATTATAAAAAATTTAACAAATTTTATAATTTAATTTTAAATATAAATATTTTAAAAATGTAAATTAGAAAAAAATGTATTATTTTTTATTTTTCTGATATTTTTAAATATATTTATTTTCAAATTATTTTTTCCTAATTTTTCGTATTTTTTAAAATAAACTATTTCTAATTATTTTAAATATTTTTTTATAATTACTTTTTTTTTCCTAATTTTTTTTGATACATTTTTTTAAATACATTTTTTTACTAAAATTTTTTTAAATATCTTTTTTTCCTACTTTATTTTCTTTTTTTTTTGTTAATACTTTGTTTCAAAGATATATCATTGCTTTTGTTTTTTCTATTTTAAATAAGAAATCTATATCTATACTAATTGATAAAGGAAAATTCTGATTTTAGTGTAGCACAATAGTGCAAGTCACGTGTTAAGTTATAGAATATTTTAATTATTATTTTATTTATTTTCTAAAATTTATATATTTTTTTTTAAAATATTTACAAACCGGTAAAGGTACATTGTTTTGGGAGTCAAACACGGCAATCTCTGTATTAACATAAATAGAGACAGAGCTATTCATATTTTGTATTTTTTTTTTGCTTCATCATTGCCTTTGTTTTTTCTATTTTAAATAATAAATCTATATCTATACTAATAAGAAATCTTGATTTTTAGTATAGCACAATAGTGCAAGCCACATGTCAAGTGATGAAATTTTTTATTTTTTATTTTTATTTTCTAAAATTTATATATATTGTTGTTTTAAAATATTTACAAACTGTTAAATGTACAATGTTTTCGGACTCAAACACGACAATCTCTGAATTGACATAAATAGAGGCAGAGCTATTCATATTTTCTAATCTATTTTTTCTACATCCTTGCCTTTGTTTTTTTATTTTAAATAATAAATGTATATCTATACCAATTAATAAGGAGAATTGCTGATTTTCAAAAAAAGGGACATGTGTCACCACATGATTTAAGATGATTAGTTGATCATTAGCAATAATAAAAAAGGAACACTTAACACATAGTGTTATATTACGTATTGTAATATCATTTTAAAATAAAAATAATATTCAATTCTTTACACTCAAATTATAGATAAAATTGTTTCAAGGTTTTTGTTGATCACTCACGCCTATAAATAAAAAGCCTTAGAAATGAATGAGTACCACCATTATGGGTAGGAAGGAAATATTGAAATCAAAGTGTGAAATAAGTAAAGAAAATGTTTGATATAGTGGACTTGATTTAGGATAATGAAAAAAAAATGTTTAATATATATAAAAACACAATTCATATTATTAATGATAATAATTTTATCAATAATAATAATAATAATTGATGGTCCATGCAACATCGCAAAGATACAAAAATATTAGTTAAAGAGAAAGAAAGAAAATAAATCTATTGTTTCTTTATCATAGCTAGACAGGTGTACACTATTGCTTAGTTATTTGTGCCCTTACAGTGACACAAAATCCAGAGCTACCGACTCATTGAAATTCATATCCATTCATGGCTCAGCTAGTTTTAATCCAAACTTATCCATTTGGGCCTTCAAGGTTAAACGCATCCACTACTTTTTGTCGTGTCCCTCGTTCACGCCGCGTCATCCCATGAATCAGAAAACGATGTCGGTAAAGGATAAACAGAGATCATATGTCTCTTTTTTATGGATCATATCTTAATTCCATCGATCAAACGTAGTCACATGTATAAAAAACTTGAGTAATATTTTAAAAAAATATTAACAAGTACCCTATGTATCAGTAAAAAAATAATCCTTAAAACATTATTTAAATAATAAAAAAAATTATATAAAAAATAATATATATATTTTAAAAAATATAATATTTAATTTTTTAATATAATTTTTTTTTATAAATTCTTTAATCAATATCAATACATGACAATATTTGATTTGATTGATATTGATAAGGATAAGACATGATATACAAAAATAATACCGATGTTATATGTCACGTCGGTAAAAAACACCAACACATATCCTAGTACGTGGCAGCTACAACATTAACGCCACATGCCACGTGTCCAAGCTTTAACATGACACCAGATATTTATGCCATGTTTTTTCTTATATAAACAGCACCATTCATGTATGTTTCAATCATCTACAATCTACATTCTAAACAAACAACTTCACTTTCTTTGTGCAATCTGCTTATACAATACATAAAATGGCACACCTACAGAGTGGTTATGGCGATCAAGCTCGTAAGACCGACGAGTATGGCAACCCGGTGAGGCAAACTGACAAACATGGCAACCCAGTTGATGTGAGTGGTGGCACCTACGGAACCGCTAACACCGGTGGTGGGTATGGTGCTGGTGGTGGCACCGGGTATGGTGGAACCACTGGTGACACAACAGAATATGGAACTACCGGTGGAACTGGTTATGGAACCACTGGTGGAGACACAGCAGGGTATGGAACCACCGGTGGAACTGGTTATGGAGCCACTGGTGGAGACACAGCAGGGTATGGAAGTGGTGATGGCACTGGTGGTGGTTATGGAACCACAACTGGGGGTACGGGTACCGAGTATGGAAGCGGTGGTGGCACTGGCAATGGGGGCACAACAGGTACTACTACTGGATATGGAACTGGTGGTGGCAAACACCATGGGAGGGAGGAGCATCGCCACGGTGCGGCGTCTGGTGGGTATGAAGCATCAGGAGAGCAACAGCATGAGAAGAAAGGGATAGTGGGTAAGATCAAGGAGAAGCTTCCTGGACACCACGAATAGATCCATGCCTTAATTATAAATAAACTTTGAATAATTTGATGCATGAGTATATCATGATATCATGTAAACATCGAAGATATGCATATATTAATATGCAGTATAGACTATAGATAGCTAGAATAAAAGGCAATATATATGTCGGTGCTTCTTCTGTTGTATCTCAATTCTCAAATATAAAGTGGAATTGTTGTGTCTGAATATAGAGAGACATGTAAGCATACCTGTGGGCACCTGCTTACAGTGTTAAGTTTTGTTGTCTTGTGTATTGTTATTTAGAATGCAGCGTGTCTGTTTTACCCTTTTCAAACTATATATGGTTTTATTTATCATACTGTGAGATTTTACAGTTGAATCAAACTCTTCATATTCCAAAGTCATGGGAAAGAAAATCTTAGTAATTAGTAGTAAATAGATACAGAAATGCTATTTAGTTGCCAAATTGGCACCCTGGTGGGGCAATTTATCACAAGATATCAGTGTAGTGGTGTGGGGCAGGGGGTGAAGGGATTTGACATTGAAAATTTTTGCCCTTTCCCTACATTTTTTCATAACAAGAAATAACTTAAAAGAAAGTATGGATAATAGTACTTCAAAAGTAGACCAGCGTTTTCAGAAATATATTCTTTTATTTATTTTTCCAATAAATATAGAAAATTTTCATAAATAGTAAGGTCAATTCAGATTTTATAGCACTGGAAATACTGATTTTGTCCAAACGTTTTAAGTTTTTAGCTAAGATACTTCAAATATAATTTGGTATGTCATCCTAATTCAAAAGCTACAAGATAACTTGTTTAAGGCTTAATGCCTGAGAATGGAGATTACAGACACGTGAAAATTATTAAAATTGACAAAATAAAAAAAAAGGTCATGATGCACAATTAATTCACATATTGCACTTGTGATTGTGGACTAACCCAAACATTTGATTCTGGGTGGCTAGATAAGAGACCAATTATTGATAACTGGTTTCTGCTCTTCCATTTCAGCATCATCCTCGTTTAAGTCTTGTATGTCCATTATCTCAACTCTACGATTAGTCGTCTTCTTTATCTTGATTGCAACATCCTGTGGGATGAACCTGCCACACACAATCACCCTGGTCTGGTTCTTCTCTAGTAGATAGGTCTCCAACTCTAGCCAGATCAATCAAAGAAATAAAGAATTAATAATAGTCTACAATATTATCTTCAATTTCAAAACTTTATTTAGAAAGTATATGATTATTGATTGAAGATTTCTAACCTGGCATCTCAAGAAGTGCTCTCTTCACTTTTCTGTAACAACCGTTACAGTCAATATTGATCCTCAACACCATGCAAAAGTACTGCCAATTTGAAAGAAAACAAAAATGACTCAAATGATGTTGGTATTTATGAATAGCTACAGAACTAGATAAAGAAAATATAATGATTAGAACTTACTGCCTTCGCTGTCATGTCATGAAATCAATCAGAGAGAGAGATAAAGTCACAGATGTTACAAAATCCAAAGTAGTATATGAATGAGCTAGCAAAAGAAAAGTGCATCTTAAAAAGATGATAACAAAACTTTCAGGAGCCAAAAAGGGTGTACAATGAGCTGGTTAGCGTTTCAGTTTGATGACATTTGATTCTTTTACTTGCAGAATCGGGTTCTATTTGTATTTTGTAATGGTGTGCAGAGGAAGGTAATGTTCCTCACATTCTTTCTTTTGTGTATGCCACATAAACAAAGAAAGTGCATATTTTCTTTATTTATGGAAAAGAGGCATCTCTTTAACCCTGAAACTTCTACTAGAATGAAGTGTTGTGCTTGCAAATACTTAACATAAAGCAGAAACGTGTATTTTGCCATATGAAATCCATCATTGTTTCAACCACATGAAATGTTTTCCTAATAAACAACTAGTTAAAAGTTCAATATTGGGACATTCATGCATCTAATGCAGCTGCATTGCGCAGACAATGTGAATTAAATGGGCTCAGTAAATCCCGGACTCGAATCTATGTTGGAGCACAATAAATGTATACTCTAATACACTACCATTAATTTTAAATGAAGTTAAATAAACTTTATGATATTAGCAATTATATATATGGAGCCTAATAAATCTCGGACTCAAATCGTGGTTATAAGTTATAACTCTGATCTAGTGAAGAAATTCTAGTATGGTGTTGAAACAAAACAAATGCATACTGCATTGGCGATCACCATCATTGATCTAGCTAGTTACTACAGTACTACTATAATAACAAATTAACAATTCAAACTTGTTGACCTCCAAAGTACAACATGTTAGTTATGTACTTGAGAGCAAGGCAAAGAGAGGTAAAAACAAGGGAGGGATAGGGTGTGGTGGAGTGGATAAACAAGAAGTACATGTTCTATTACACTCACACACCATGCATGTCACAACTCGTACAGAAAAACAGCCATTTGTTCTATTTAGACACCTTGGTTAATATTTTTCTCTCCACACAATAACTAAAAACATAATGGCTTCTCTGAAAAATTGTGCTCTTGTCCCTATTTTCAGTCAGATTATTCTTTGGCTGATGATTTCCTATCCATCCACCATACTTTCACAAGATCCAAGCTCCTCAAGCCCCAATGTAGCACAATGCACATCAAGCCTCCTTCCACTTATTCCATGTGCACCATTTGTGCAAGGTACTGCTCAGTCTCCAGGGCAGCAATGCTGTGGCAACCTAAACCAACTCTATAGCCAACAAAGACACTGTCTTTGCCTCTTGCTCAACGACACAGCCTTGAGCTCTTTCCCCATCAACAGAACACTTGCTCTGCAGCTGCCACCTCTTTGCAACCTTCAAGTCAATATCTCTGGCTGTCCAGGTTACATTAAACAGTCAAACTTGATCATTATTATATAGTGAATTTTATCAGCAATTTTATTTAATACATTTATATCTTGCATTTAAAATGTGGATCCAATATATTCAGGTCTTTTAATTCCAAGTCCTAAAGCCATCAATTTTACATTATTTAGTCCAATTCTAGTTATATTAATAGCATACTTGAGGACCTTGATGGTATCCATTTATCAATTTTGACACTTTTTTACTATAGGGGAACACGTACAAGTGACTGTACCTCCCACTTCACCAGCTTCTCAAATTTCCTTTGGGACAAGGAACAACTCTACTGTTGCTGGTATACAATCACCTTTTTTCTCTATTCTTATTAGCCATTCCTCTAATTTCTGCATTCATAATATGAGATATTATCTCAAATAATCAAAATCAATGGAAAATATGAATCTTTTGAGAGCTAGGTTTCCATTCATATTAATTGCAGAGTATAATAACGTCCTTTAATAATAATTTCCCTTTTCAATGTCTTGGAAGTTGAATCATGCTTTTTAATAACCCTCTTTCTACTGAAATTTGTAGCTTCTCCGGCATTTTCAGTAGCACCAAGACCTAACATGATCGGATTTGGATTTGGAAGAAACCAAGCCATTAGTTTGAAGGCAGAGAACAGATTTGCAATACTTATCACTATGGCAATTGTATTGTTCACAATAGTGCAATGCTAATTTCAGTTGAAATCATACATTCAATCTATATAGGGTTCATCATGAGACTAGGTTCAATAGATTCATCATGGTCAACTTGTTATGCTATTTCTCTTACAGAGTTTGTAAGTTAATTATCTTTCTGTCTATTGGTGTTTGCTAAATTAAATTTGATATTATTATTAGTGTTCTCGCAACTGCATAGACCTAGGACACATTTGAATTGCCTATGCCCTTCATAACTCCAAGTTTTAAGCACTGAAAGATTCAAGCATTGGTATCCTATTCAATGATAATCAGTCCCGGTTGAATTGTGCGAGCAACACGTGATAGACCATAAATTCCTGCAAAACTACAAGAAGTAGATAATAAGTCATCAGTTTAGTCCACGCAAAACACTGTATTCATGTGCCCATTTAGAACCCAAACATCACCTCGAGATAATGATTTGAGCAATTAGATGCAACTTTTTAAGATTTAAAGAATTAAGAAACATAACACAGGCAACAAAATGACAGTTTAAGGAATAACAATACATTTCCACATACAGCTAATTAACTTGTATTCTCTCAGAATTGATATATTATACATGTAAACAGAAGCATTGCCTTACAAATTGAGTGGAACAAAGTTTGAATCCATTCACCTGGATTTATATGCTAAAAATAAAGGTATGTTTGCAGTATCTATGGATAGACTACTCCAAACTAGGAGCCACCTCTGTTGGATTGGACTCAAATACATCTGAGTCAGATGCCTCCGGTTCTTCTAAAAGTTCTCTTGACTGAACAGACTCCTTGTATGCAGGAGTCTCCTTAAAATCTGATGCTCCTTCATTATATGTCGCGACAGCAATCCCACAAGCAATTAACTACGACAACAGTGAACATAGAAGCAATTAAAATGGAACCTACACATGCAAATACAATTCTAGAGTAATCTCACCCTCCACATAAGATATTACTTGGCATCAAAGAGACAAAAATTACAACATAAAAGCTAACAAGAATTAGAAGTTGGTACCATGCCAACTAAACAAGGAAAGCTGATAATGGTTAGAGACTCATCCAACAATTTTTGAAGAAAATCTTTGGAGTGAATGCTAGTTGAACTGTGTGCAATGTTCAACGTAGGAACAAAGTTCTCAGAACTCACTACCAACAATAACAACCAAAGTTTTTTTCTCCTGTCGGGTGGGTTTAGCTAAATGGATCAACCCACCCCACTTTGTTTTATCATAAACTAAATCTTCAGAACTCACTACCATTCTCACGAAATCACTTACCAATAAGTTGCAATTCAAAGAATTAGGACAATGATTAGGCAATACATCATTCTCACAAATTCAAAGAACCGAATTATAGATATAAAAAGCAATTATCTCTTTAAAATTTTATAAATGAATCAACAAACAGAAACATACCACAACATACCACAAGTCACACGGTTTAAATATCTTGGGTCTATTATACAAAATGACGGAGAAATTGAGGGAGATGTAAACCATCGGATTCAATCAGGGTGGTCGAAATGGAGGAAGGCTTTGGGTTTTTTGTGTGATAAAAAGGTACCTCTTAAGCTAAAGGGGAAATTTTACCGTACAGCTATTAGACCGGCGATGTTGTATGGGACGGAGTGTTGGGCGGTAAAAAATCAACATGAGAGTAAAATCAATGTAGCAGATATGAGAATATTGCGCTGGATGAGCGAAAAAACTAGACGTGATAGGATTAGGAATGATAGCATTAGAGAGAGAGTTGGGGTAGCACCTATTGCAGAAAAGATGGTTGAATCTCGACTTAGGTGGTTTGGGCATGTATGGAGGAGACCTTTAGATTCTGTAGTAAGGAGAGTGGACCAAGTGGAAGGCAATCCAATAGCTAGAGGCAGAGGTAGGCCAAGGAAAACTATAGGAGAAACTATTAAGAAAGATTTAGAGGTCAATGATTTAACTATTAACATGATTCATGATAGAACATTATGGCGCCGTATGATCCATGTAGCCGACCCCACCTAGTGGGTTAAGGCTTGGTTGTTGTTGTTGAATCAACAAACAGAAACCATTTTAAAGTTAGGAAACAAAAGTTAGTACGAAATAGTTTTTAGTGTAAAGTTTTAATGGCATGGCTCGTTTAGGAATATAATGCATGAAAATCATTTAGAAGCACATTCAACATTGATGCAACAAAATTACGTGTTGCCGGCCTTACCGCTTGCGGGGAAGCTATTCCTAGGATCTAGGGGTGTGTTTGGAAGTTTGGAGGGGAGAGAAAGGGAGGTAAAGGCTTATGACTAATAATTTTTAAGTAATATGGATAAAAATTATCCTCCAAAGTCACTTCCTACTTCATTTTTTGAGTTCTCCAAAAATCCTCCAAATTTGAGAAAACTCAAAAAATGGACTAAGACGATTTTGGAGGGTAATTTTTCTCCATATTACTAATAAATTATTAGTAATAAGCCCTCCATTCTAGTCCCTCTCTCCCAAACTCCCAAACACACACTAAACCCGTGACGTTCTGGTTACAAGACAACAACCTTACCGTCATGCTAGTACTTGTTATCACAATTTAGATTCCAATAAAAAAAAAAAAAATAGTTTGCATTTTGTTTTTTTATCTCCACTACTTCATAATCAAAAGCATCTTTAACTACGAGCTCCTTAACCCATCTTTACCCTTCCCCCTAACAACAACAACAAAAAACCTTATCCACTAAGCAGGTCTAATTCTAATTCATTGTCTTCCAAAAAATAAAATAATAATAAGCTCAAAAACTAAAAAACACAATACACTTGACAGACAAAACTTGAAAAGTTTACGGAGTATCGAAGTGAGTGAAACATATCGAAATGGTGGTTAAGTGGGTTATTAGTTACCGCGAAAACGACGCCGAAAGCCCACAGATACTCAACGAAGAATCCGAGTCCGTCCCATTGAGGTCCTTCCCAGAAGTCGGGTTCTTGTCCGGGAAGGTCAGGCAAGAAGTAACCATCGTCGAGGTCAGCGTCGGCGACGGAGTCTTCAACCTCAGGCAAGGGTTGCGGTTCCTGGTCCTTGGTGGTGGTGGTGCCACGTCGGTTCTTGCCGGAGCGAGGTGAGAACCTCTTAGCTGCGACGACGTGAAGGTTCGTTCTTCTGCTTGATGATGATGAAGGGATAGTGAGGTGGGTGCGGTGAGAGACGGAGGTGTATGGAGTTCCGGTGGTGTTGCCGCAGAGGATTCTACCACTGCCAGTTCCTACGGAGAATGCCATTTTGAATGGATGAGATGCTGCAAACTCTGTGGATAATAACTGAATAACAAGAACGTTCAACTCTGTTTCTCTGTCTAAAGTATGGATCGGGTTTTTATTTTGGGCTAATAACCCGACATGGATTGGGTATTTCAAATATAGGACTTCACTTTTGCTGATTTTTTGTTCCAACTTCCCTCACACTCCCTAGCCCCATCCACTTTTTTGTCCGAGTGTCCTCTGGTTGATGGTTAGATAAAGTCTTTTTCATGATAGTGATTTCAGGATTCGAACTTGAACTTATTGATAAAATTTGTTTGAGGATACATTTCACTTCCACCGCAATCAAGCACTTTAGGTCATCCACTTCTATTTTGTTGTGAAATTATATACTTCCTTCATTCTTACTATAAGAAATAAAACCTTTTATACACAAATCAATGAAATGTATTGAAATAAACTAATTGTAATTAATATTTATATAAATTTACAAAAATATCCCATCTAATCTTAATTAATGTTTCGCTTGTATGGAAAGTTGATATTATCTCGTAAATATAAATACTATAATTAATGAGGGTAAAATTGAAAATTAGCATTTAATATGTGTCAAAATTGATGTATGTTTCTTATATTTGGGACAAAAAAAAATACTCATTTTTTCTTATAATAAGGACCGGAGGGAGTATACAACAATTAAAAAAATATATAAATAACTCTCCATTGTAACTAAAAATAACTTCATTAACTAAATTATTTTTTATTGAAATAATATATCATTATTTTATTAGGGATTCTAACCATCTTATTTTTAAGAGTAACAACTTTTTGTTTTAGTTTTTTAAAAATAAACTATTAATTTAGTCCCTTAAAATTAAACTTTACCATTTTAATCTCTTAACTCTAATATTTTCACCCCTCCTTCTATTTCTATTTATATCTGCCAGTGTTTATATCTAACAGTGGTCACTGGCAGTGGCAAGTGTATGTACAAATTGTATCAACTCTAGATTATTAGTTGATTAAAGACTAGTTTTACTCCATCCATTGTCTTATCGTTATTTTGTCTCCTTTTCCTTCCGTTGTAAATTGTTCTTCCCCATATGGCAAAACTGATAGTGTGATTCTACATCATGTTTCCTGTACATATTTGCATGCATTTTTCATATAGATTAAGCATTCTTTATTTGATTTTAGTTAGTTTTTCCCTTGGAACGGGTGAAGCGGTTTCTTGGTGTTGTTTTGCAGGAATCAATGAAAAATCTGGTTAACTTAGAGTCAAGGGAATGAAGAAACAATGGAGAATGCAATTCTGGGAATGCTCGCCCCGCGAGAGGGTACTCGCCACGCGAGACTGAAGACCAGCCGAATAGCGACAGTCAGCCTTTCTGTCTCGCCTCGCGAGTCACCATCTCGCCTCGCGATCCTGAAGGATGACTGTGCCAGAGAATGCAACCCTTTCTGTCTCGCCACGCGAACCGTGTCTCGCCTCGCGAGCCTGAGGACCAGAAGCAATCACGCCCAGGCCCTGATACTCATCACGGGTGTATTTGAGAACACCCTTATTGTCTCACCTCGCGAGAGATCCAATCTCTGAAGCCAAATTTTTAATATTCGCCTCGCGAGCTACGTCTCGCCCCGCGAACGTGCGAAACCCAGAACCCCTGTTATAAGCTGTTTTAGAGCAGAATTTGAAGGGGGGGTTGATTTGGAGAGAAAAGGAGGCGGGCAAGAAACCCTAAAAAGGCAATCTCTGCTGCTGTGGTGGCTGGGTGCATCCTTCCATGGAGTTCTTCCCTTCCTTCATCGTAGTATCTTTTCTTTTCCCTTCTACTTTGATGCTGTGTAGTTAAACTCCCATTGTTGGGGTTAGGGTAGTTATTTCTGAATTCTCATGTATATGACTTGATCTTGTAATATGGTTTTTACTTCTTTATTGAGTGATTGATTTTCTGTGCTTAATGCTTGTTGTGGCTAGCACCCCCATGACTTGATTAGTGTTTTGATATGCAATTGGAAAATTCGTATTAGAACCGGAATTGAAATCAATCACCTAGTAAACCTTGTATCTAGGAATGGAACTAGGTTTATTAGCAATCGCGTAATTCCTAATCTTAATGCAATTTCATTAATCTAGGCCACCTAAGGAATTAGGGTCTATTAGTGGATTTAGGCTCTTGTCATCCGAGGAATCGGGGCTTGAGTAATTTAGTGGATTGATTG
>JAUPTC010001593.1:0-22982 GCA_030762895.1 Sophora flavescens
GCGTTAAAAGTGAACCTTTTAACTTCAGTTCTTTTAACAAGCTGAAGTAAAAGGTGATTGATTTTCTAGTGAGCCACTTTTAGCGTCGAGTTCTTTAAACAAGCGGCGTTAAAAGTGAACCTTTTAACCGAGTTCTTTTAACAAGCTGAAGTAAAAGGTGATTGATTTTTAGTGAGCCACTTTTAGCGTCAGTTCTTTAAACAAGCGGCGTTAAAAGTGAACCTTTTAACTTGATTCTTTTAACAAGCTGAAGTAAAAGGTGATTGATTTTTTAGTGAGCCACTTTTAAGCGTCAGTTCTTTAAACAAGCGGCGTTAAAAGTGAACCTTTTAACCGAGTTCTTTTAACAAGCTGAAGTAAAAGGTGATTGATTTTTTAGTGAGCCACTTTTAACGTCGGTTCTTTAAACAAGCCCGGCGTTAAAAGTGAACCTTTTAACTTCAGTTCTTTTAACAACTGAAGTAAAAAGGTGATTGATTTTTTAGTGAGCCACATTTAACGTCGAGTTCTTTAAACAAGCGGCGTTAAAAGTGAACCTTTTAACTCGAGTTCTTTTAACAAGCTGAAGTAAAGGTGATTGATTTTCTAGTGAGCCACTTTTAGCGTCAGTTCTTTAAACAATGGCGTTAAAAGTGAACCTTTTAACCAGTTCTTTTACCAACTGAAGTAAAAGGTGATTGATTTTCTAGTGAGCCACTTTAAGCGTCAGTTCTTTAAACAAGCCCGGCGTTAAAAGTGAACCTTTTAACCAGTTCTTTTAACAAGCGAAGTAAAAGGTGATTGATTTTCTAGTGAGCCACTTTTAGCGTCGAGTTCTTTAAACAAGCGGCGTTAAAAGTGAACCTTTTAACCAGTTCTTTTAACAACTGAAGTAAAAGGTGATTGATTTTTTAGTGAGCCACTTTTAGCGTCGAGTTCTTTAAACAAGCGGCGTTAAAAGTGAACCTTTTAACTCGAGTTCTTTTAACAAGCTGAAGTAAAAGGTGATTGATTTTCTAGTGAGCCACTTTTAGCGTCGAGTTCTTTAAACAAGCGGCGTTAAAAGTGAACCTTTTAACTTGAGTTCTTTTAACAAGCTGAAGTAAAAGGTGATTGATTTTTAGTGAGCCACTTTTAGCGTCAGTTCTTTAAACAAGCGGCGTTAAAAGTGAAGCTTTTAACTCCAGTTGTTTTAACAACCGAAGTAAAAGGTGATTGATTTTCTTGTGAGCCACTTTTAGCGTCAGTTCTTTAAACAAGCGGCGTTAAGAACGTCGAGTTCTTTAAACAAAGTAAAGGTGATGATTTTATCATTTTTAACGCGTTTTTAAATTGATTCTTTTAACAACTGAAGTAAAAGTTGATTGATTTTCTAGTGAGCCACTTTTAGCGTCGAGTTCTTTAAACAAGCGGCGTTAAAAGTGAACCTTTTAACCAGTTCTTTTAACAAGCTGAAGTAAAATGTGATTGATTTTCTTGTGAGCCACTTTTATCGTCTGTTCTTAAAACTTGTGAAGTTAAAAGAGAACCTTTTAACTTCAGTTCTTTTAACAACTGAAGTAAAAGGTGATTGATTTTCTAGTGAGCCACTTTTAACGTCAGTTCTTTAAACAACCGATGTTAAAAGTGAACCTTTTAACTTCAGTTCTTTTAACAACTGAAGTAAAAGGTGATTGATTTTCTAGTGAGCCACTTTTAACGTCAGTTCTTTAAACAACCGACGTTAAAAGTGAACCTTTTAACCGAGTTCTTTTAACAACTGAAGTAAAAGGTGATTGATTTTCTAGTGAGCCACTTTTAGCGTCAGTTCTTTAAACAAGCGGCGTTAAAAGTGAACCTTTTAACTTGATTTCTTTTAACAAGCTGAAGTAAAAGGTGATTGATTTTTCTAGTGAGCCACTTTTAACGTCAGTTCTTTAAACAAGCTGGCGTTAAAAGTGAACCTTTTAACTTGAGTTCTTTTAACAAGCTGAAGTAAAAGGTGATTGATTTTCTAGTGAGCCACTTTTAGCGTCAGTTCTTTAAACAAGCGGCGTTAAAAGTGAACCTTTTAACCGAGTTCTTTTAACAAGCTGAAGTAAAAGGTGATTGATTTTTTTAGTGAGCCACTTTTAACGTCGAGTTCTTTAAACAAGCGGCGTTAAAAGTGAACCTTTTAACTTCAGTTCTTTTAACAACTGAAGTAAAAGGTGATTGATTTTCTAGTCAGCCACTTTTAACGTCAGTTCTTTAAACAACTGACATTAAAAGTGAACCTTTTAACTTCAGTTCTTTTAACAACTGAAGTAAAAGGTGATTGATTTTTTTGTGAGCCACTTTTAACGTCAATTCTTTAAACAAATGACGTTAAAAGTGAACCTTTTAACTTCAGTTCTTTTAACAACTGAAGTAAAGGGTGATTGATTTTTTAGTGAGCCACTTTTAACGTCAGTTCTTTAAACAAGTGACATTAAAAGTGAACCTTTAAACTTCAGTTCTTTTAACAACTGAAGTAAAGGGTGATTGATTTTTTAGTGTGCCACTTTTAACGTCAGTTCTTTAAACAAGTGACATTAAAAGTGAACCTTTTAACTTCAGTTCTTTTAACAACTGAAGTAAAAGGTGATTGATTTTTTTGTGAGCCACTTTTAACGTCAGTTCTTTAAACAAGCGGCGTTAAAAGTGAACCTTTTAACCAGTTCTTTTAACAAGCGAAGTAAAAGGTGATTGATTTTCTAGTGAGCCACTTTTCAGCGTCGAGTTCTTTAAACAAGCTGGCGTTAAAAGTGAACCTTTTAACCAGTTCTTTTAACAAGCTGAAGTAAAAGGTGATTGATTTTTTAGTGCGCCACATTTAAAGTCAGTTATTTAAACAAGCGGCGTTAAAAGTGAACCTTTTAACCGAGTTCTTTTAACAGCTGAAGTAAAAGGTGATTGATTTTTAGTGAGCCACTTTTAGCGTCGAGTTCTTTAAACAAGCGGCGTTAAAAGTGAACCTTTTAACCAGTTCTTTTAACAAAAGGAAGTAAAAGGTGATTGATTTTTTAGTGAGCCACTTTTAGCGTCAGTTCTTTAAACAACGGCGTTAAAAGTGAACCTTTAACCTTCTTTTATTCTTTTAAAAGAAGTAAAGGTGATTGATTTTCTAGTGAGCCACTTTTAGCGTCAGTTCTTTAAACAAGCGGCGTTAAAAGTGAACCTTTTAACTCGAGTTCTTTTAACAAAGAAGTAAAAGGTGATTGATTTTTTAGTGAGCCACTTTCAACGTCAGTTCTTTAAACAACTGACGTTAAAAGTGAACCTTTTAACTTCAGTTCTTTTAACAACTGAAGTAAAAGGTGATTGATTTTTTGTGAGCCACTTTTAACGTCAGTTCTTTAAACAAGTGACGTTAAAAGTGAACCTTTTAACTTCAGTTCTTTTAACAACGAAAGTAAAAGGTGATTGATTTTCTAGTGAGCCACTTTCAACGTCAGTTCTTTAAACAAGCGGCGTTAAAAGTGAACCTTTTAACCTCAGTTCTTTTAACAGCTGATGTGAAAGGTGATTGATTTTTTGTGAGCCAGTTTTAACGTCAGTTCTTTAAACAAGCGGCGTTTAAAAGTGAACCTTTTAACTGAGTTCTTTTAACAAGCTGAAGTAAAGGTGATTGATTTTCTAGTGAGCCACTTTTAGCGTCAGTTCTTTAAACAAGCGGCGTTAAAAGTGAACCTTTTAACCAGTTCTTTTAACAACTGAAGTAAAAGGTGATTGATTTTCCAGTGAGCCACTTTTAACGTCAGTTCTCTAAACAACCGACGTTAAAAGTGAACTTTTAACCAGTTCTTTTAACAAGCTGAAGTAAAAGGTGATTGATTTTTAGTGAGCCACTTTTAACGTCAGTTCTTTAAACAAGCGGCGTTAAAAGTGAACCTTTAACTTCGGTTCTTTTAACAACTGAAGTAAAAGGTGATTGATTTTCTAGTGAGCCACTTTTAACGTCGGTTCTTTAAACAACCAACGTTAAAAGTGAACCTTTTAACTTCAGTTATTTTAAAAACAGAAGTAAAAGGTGATTGATTTTTAGTGAGCCACTTTTAACGTCAGTTCTTTAAACAAGGGTGGTTAAAAGTGAACCTTTTAACTCGAGTTCTTTTAACAAGCTGAAGTAAAGGTGATTGATTTTCTAGTGAGCCACTTTTAGCGTCAGTTCTTTAAACAAGCGGCGTTAAAAGTGAACCTTTTAACCAGTTCTTTTAACAAGCTGAAGTAAAAGGTGTTTGATTTTTTAGTGAGCCACTTTCAGCGTCAGTTCTTTAAACAAGCGGCGTTAAAAGTGAACCTTTTAACCGAGTTCTTTTAACAACTGAAGTAAAGGTGATTGATTTTTTAGTGAGCCACTTTTAGCGTCGAGTTCTTTAAACAAGCGGCGTTAAAAGTGAACCTTTTAACCAGTTCTTTTAACAAGCTGAAGTAAAAGGTGATTGATTTTCTAGTGAGCCACTTTTAGCGTCAGTTCTTTAAACAAGCGGCGTTAAAAGTGAACCTTTTAACTCAGTTCTTTTAACAAGCGAAGTAAAAGGTGATTGATTTTTTAGTGAGCCACTTTTAACGTCAGTTCTTTAAACAGCGGCGTTAAAAGTGAACCTTTTAACCAGTTCTTTTAACAAGCTGAAGTAAAAGGTGATTGATTTTTAGTGAGCCACTTTTAGCGTCGAGTTCTTTAAACAAGCGGCGTTAAAAGTGAACCTTTTAACTTGATTCTTTTAACAAGCGAAGTAAAAGGTGATTGATTTTCTAGTGAGCCACTTTTAGCGTCGAGTTCTTTAAACAAGCGGCGTTAAAAGTGAACCTTTTAACTCAGTTCTTTTAACAACGAAGTAAAAGGTGATTGATTTTTAGTGAGCCACTTTTAGCGTCAGTTCTTTAAACAAGCGGCGTTAAAAGTGAACCTTTTAACTGAGTTCTTTTAACAAGCTGAAGTAAAAGGTGATTGATTTTCTAGTGAGCCACTTTTACGTCAGTTCTTTAAACAAGCGGCGTTAAAAGTGAACCTTTTAACCAGTTCTTTTAACAACGAAGTAAAAGGTGATTGATTTTCTAGTGAGCCACTTTTAACGTCAGTTCTTTAAACAAGCGGCGTTAAAAGTGAACCTTTAACTTGAGTTCTTTTAACAACTGAAGTAAAAGGTGATTGATTTTCTAGTGAGCCACTTTTAGCGTCAGTTCTTTAAACAAGCGGCGTTAAAAGTGAACCTTTTAACCAGTTCTTTTAACAAGCTGAAGTAAAAGGTGATTGATTTTCTAGTGAGCCACTTTTAACGTCGAGTTCTTTAAACAAGCGGCGTTAAAAGTGAACCTTTTAACCAGTTCTTTTAACAAGCTGAAGTAAAAGGTGATTGATTTTCTAGTGAGCCACTTTTCAACGTCAGTTCTTTAAACAAGCGGCGTTAAAAGTGAACCTTTAACTTCAGTTCTTTTAACAACTGAAGTAAAGGTGATTGATTTTCTAGTGAGCCCACTTTTAGCGTCAGTTCTTTAAACAAGCGGCGTTAAAAGTGAACCTTTTAACTTCAGTTCTTTTAACAAGCTGAAGTAAAAGGTGATTGATTTTTTAGTGAGCCACTTTTAGCGTCGGTTCTTTAAACAAGCGGCGTTAAAAGTGAACCTTTTAACCAGTTCTTTTAACAAGCTGAAGTAAAAGGTGATTGATTTTCTAGTGAGCCACTTTTAACGTCGAGTTCTTTAAACAAGCGGCGTTAAAAGTGAACCTTTTAACTGATTCTTTTAACAAGCTGAAGTAAAAGGTGATTGATTTTTTAGTGAGCCACTTTTAGCGTCAGTTCTTTAAACAAGCGGCGTTAAAAGTGAACCTTTAACTCAGTTCTTTTAACAAGCTGAAGTAAAAGGTGATTGATTTTCTAGTGAGCCACTTTTAGCGTCGAGTTCTTTAAACAAGCGGCGTTAAAAGTGAACCTTTTAACTCAGTTCTTTTAACAAGCTGAAGTAAAGGTGATTGATTTTCTAGTGAGCCACTTTTAGCGTCGAGTTCTTTAAACAAGCGGCGTTAAAAGTGAACCTTTTAACCAGTTCTTTTAACAAGCTGAAGTAAAGGTGATTGATTTTCTAGTGAGCCACTTTTTAACGTCAGTTCTTTAAACAAGCGGCGTTAAAAGTGAACCTTTTAACTTGAGTTCTTTTAACAAGCTGAAGTAAAAGGTGATTGATTTTCTAGTGAGCCACTTTTAACGTCAGTTCTTTAAACAAGCGGCGTTAAAAGTGAACCTTTTAACTTCAGTTCTTTTAACAAGCTGAAGTAAAGGTGATTGATTTTTAGTGAGCCACTTTTAAGCGTCGAGTTCTTTAAACAAGCGGCGTTAAAAGTGAACCTTTTAACTCAGTTCTTTTAACAAGCGAAGTAAAAGGTGATTGATTTTTAGTGAGCCACTTTTAACGTCAGTTCTTTAAACAAGCGGCGTTAAAAGTGAACCTTTTAACGTTCTTTTAACAAGCTGAAGTAAAAGGTGATTGATTTTTTAGTGAGCCACTTTCAGCGTCGAGTTCTTTAAACAAGCGGCGTTAAAAGTGAACCTTTTAACCGAGTTCTTTTAACAACCGAAGTAAAGGTGATTGATTTTTTAGTGAGCCACTTTTAGCGTCAGTTCTTTAAACAAGCGGCGTTAAAAGTGAACCTTTAACTTCAGTTCTTTTAACAACTGAAGTAAAAGGTGATTGATTTTTTAGTGAGCCACTTTTAGCGTCAGTTCTTTAAACAAGCGGCGTTAAAAGTGAACCTTTTAACCAGTTCTTTTAACAACTGAAGTAAAAGGTGATTGATTTTTAGTGAGCCACTTTTAGCGTCAGTTCTTTAAACAAGCGGCGTTAAAAGTGAACCTTTTAACCAGTTCTTTTAACAAGCGAAGTAAAGGTGATTGATTTTCTAGTGAGCCACTTTTAACGTCAGTTCTTTAAACAAGCGGCGTTAAAAGTGAACCTTTTAACCAGTTCTTTTAACAACTGAAGTAAAAGGTGATTGATTTTCTAGTGAGCCACTTTTAACGTCAGTTCTTTAAACAAGCGGCGTTAAAAGTGAACCTTTTAACCAGTTCTTTTAACAACGAAGTAAAAGGTGATTGATTTTTAGTGAGCCACTTTTAACGTCAGTTCTTTAAACAAGCGGCGTTAAAAGTGAACCTTTAACCATTCTTTTAACAAGCTGAAGTAAAAGGTGATTGATTTTTAGTGAGCCACTTTACGTCTTCTTTAAACAAGCGGCGTTAAAAGTGAACCTTTTAACCAGTTCTTTTAACAACTGAAGTAAAAGGTGATTGATTTTTAGTGAGCCACTTTTAACGTCAGTTCTTTAAACAAGCGGCGTTAAAAGTGAACCTTTAACCAGTTCTTTTAACAACTGAAGTAAAGGTGATTGATTTTTAGTGAGCCACTTTTAACGTCAGTTCTTTAAACAAGCGGCGTTAAAAGTGAACCTTTAACTTCAGTTCTTTTAACAAGCTGAAGTAAAGGGTGATTGATTTTCTAGTGAGCCACTTTTAACGTCAGTTCTTTAAACAAGCGGCGTTAAAAGTGAACCTTTAACCAGTTCTTTTAACAACGAAGTAAAGGTGATTGATTTTCTAGTGAGCCACTTTTAACGTCAGTTCTTTAAACAAGCGGCGTTAAAAGTGAACCTTTAACCAGTTCTTTTAACAAGCTGAAGTAAAGGTGATTGATTTTTAGTGAGCCACTTTTAACGTCAGTTCTTTAAACAACGGCGTTAAAAGTGAACCTTTAACCAGTTCTTTTAACAACGAAGTAAAAGGTGATTGATTTTTTAGTGAGCCACTTTTAACGTCAGTTCTTTAAACAACGGCGTTAAAAGTGAACCTTTAACCATTCTTTTAACAACGAAGTAAAGGTGATTGATTTTCTAGTGAGCCACTTTTAACGTCAGTTCTTTAAACAAGCGGCGTTAAAAGTGAACCTTTTAACCAGTTCTTTTAACAACGAAGTAAAAGGTGATTGATTTTCTAGTGAGCCACTTTTAACGTCAGTTCTTTAAACAAGCGGCGTTAAAAGTGAACCTTTTAACTGATTCTTTTAACAAGCTGAAGTAAAAGGTGATTGATTTTTAGTGAGCCACTTTTAACGTCAGTTCTTTAAACAAGCGGCGTTAAAAGTGAACCTTTAACTGATTCTTTTAACAACGAAGTAAAGGTGATTGATTTTCTAGTGAGCCACTTTTAACGTCAGTTCTTTAAACAAGCGGCGTTAAAAGTGAACCTTTTAACCAGTTCTTTTAACAACGAAGTAAAAGGTGAGTGATTTTTTAGTGAGCCACTTTTAAAGTCAGTTCATTAAACAACAGAAGTTAAAATTGAACATTTTAACTTCCGTTCTTTTAACAACCGAAGTAAAAGGTGATTGATTTTTAGTGAGCCACCATTAACGTCTGTTCTTTAAACAAGCGGCGTTAAAAGTGAACCTTTTAACTTCAGTTCTTTTAACAACTGAAGTAAAGGTGATTGATTTTTTGTGAGCCACTTTTAACGTCGAGTTCTTTAAACAAGCGGCGTTAAAAGTGAACCTTTTAACCAGTTCTTTTAACAACTGAAGTAAAGGTGATTGATTTTTTGTGAGCCACTTTTAACGTCAGTTCTTTAAACAAGCGGCGTTAAAAGTGAACCTTTAACTCAGTTCTTTTAACAACTGAAGTAAAGGTGATTGATTTTCTAGTGAGCCACTTTTAACGTCAGTTCTTTAAACAAGCGGCGTTAAAAGTGAACCTTTAACCAGTTCTTTTATCAACTGAAGTAAAAGGTGATTGATTTTTAGTGAACCACTTTTAACGTCAGTTGTTTAAACAACCGGCGTTAAAAGTGAACCTTTTAACTCAGTTCTTTTAACAACGAAGTAAAAGGTGATTGATTTTTAGTGAGCCACTTTTAGCGTCGAGTTCTTTAAACAAGCGGCGTTAAAAGTGAACCTTTTAACTCAGTTCTTTTAACAAGCTGAAGTAAAAGGTGATTGATTTTCTAGTGAGCCACTTTTAACGTCAGTTCTTTAAACAAGCGGCGTTAAAAGTGAACCTTTTAACCAGTTCTTTTAACAACTGAAGTAAAAGGTGATTGATTTTTAGTGAGCCACTTTTAGCGTCAGTTCTTTAAACAACGGCGTTAAAAGTGAACCTTTAACTGATTCTTTTAACAACTGAAGTAAAGGTGATTGATTTTTAGTGAGCCACTTTTAACGTCAGTTCTTTAAACAAGCGGCGTTAAAAGTGAACCTTTAACCAGTTCTTTTAACAACTGAAGTAAAAGGTGATTGATTTTTAGTGAGCCACTTTTAACGTCAGTTCTTTAAACAAGCGGCGTTAAAGTGAACCTTTAACCAGTTCTTTTAACAACTGAAGTAAAAGGTGATTGATTTTTAGTGAGCCACTTTTAACGTCAGTTCTTTAAACAACGGCGTTAAAAGTGAACCTTTAACTCAGTTCTTTTAACAACGAAGTAAAGGTGATTGATTTTTAGTGAGCCACTTTTAACGTCAGTTCTTTAAACAAGCGGCGTTAAAAGTGAACCTTTAACCAGTTCTTTTAACACGAAGTAAAGGTGATTGATTTTTTAGTGAGCCACTTTTAACGTCAGTTCTTTAAACAAGCGGCGTTAAAAGTGAACCTTAACCAGTTCTTTTAACAACTGAAGTAAAAGGTGATTGATTTTTTAGTGAGCCACTTTACGTCAGTTCTTTAAACAACGGCGTTAAAAGTGAACCTTTAACCAGTTCTTTTAACAAGAAGTAAAGGTGATTGATTTTTAGTGAGCCACTTTTAACGTCAGTTCTTTAAACAAGCGGCGTTAAAAGTGAACCTTTAACCATTCTTTTAACAACGAAGTAAAGGTGATTGATTTTTTAGTGAGCCACTTTTAGCGTCAGTTCTTTAAACAACGGCGTTAAAAGTGAACCTTTAACCAGTTCTTTTAACAACGAAGTAAAAGGTGATTGATTTTTAGTGAGCCACTTTTAACGTCAGTTCTTTAAACAAGCGGCGTTAAAAGTGAACCTTTAACTCAGTTCTTTTAACAACTGAAGTAAAGGTGATTGATTTTTAGTGAGCCACTTTTACGTCAGTTCTTTAAACAAGCGGCGTTAAAAGTGAACCTTTTAACCAGTTCTTTTAACAAGCGAAGTAAAAGGTGATTGATTTTCTTGTGAGCCACTTTTCGCGTCAGTTCTTTAAACAAGCGGCGTTAAAAGTGAACCTTTAACCAGTTCTTTTAACAACTGAAGTAAAAGGTGATTGATTTTCTAGTGAGCCACTTTTAACGTCAGTTCTTTAAACAAGCGGCGTTAAAAGTGAACCTTTTAACTCAGTTCTTTTAACAACTGAAGTAAAAGGTGATTGATTTTCTAGTGAGCCACTTTTAACGTCAGTTCTTTAAACAAGCGGCGTTAAAAGTGAACCTTTAACTCAGTTCTTTTAACAACTGAAGTAAAAGGTGATTGATTTTCTAGTGAGCCACTTTTAACGTCAGTTCTTTAAACAAGCGGCGTTAAAAGTGAACCTTTTAACTTCAGTTCTTTTAACAAGCTGAAGTAAAAGGTGATTGATTTTTAGTGAGCCACTTTTAGCGTCAGTTCTTTAAACAACCGGCGTTAAAAGTGAACCTTTAACTTCAGTTCTTTTAACAAGCTGAAGTAAAAGCTGATTGATTTTCTAGTGAGCCACTTTTAACGTCAGTTCTTTAAACAAGCGGCGTTAAAAGTGAACCTTTAACCAGTTCTTTTAACAAGCTGAAGTAAAGGTGATTGATTTTCTAGTGAGCCACTTTCAACGTCAGTTCTTTAAACAAGCGGCGTTAAAAGTGAAACATTTAACCTGAGTTCTTTTAACAACTGAAGTAAAAGGTGATTGATTTTTAGTGAGCCACTTTTAGCGTCAGTTCTTTAAACAAGCGGCGTTAAAAGTGAACCTTTTAACTGAGTTCTTTTAACAAGCTGAAGTAAAAGGTGATTGATTTTCGAGTCACCCACTTACAACGTCAGTTCTTTAAACAAACGCCGCTCCAAGTGATCCTTTTATCTTCAGTTCTTTTAACAACCGAAGTAAAGGTTGATTGATTTTCTAGTCATCCACTTTCAACGTCAGTTCTTTAAACAAGCGGCGTTAAAAGTGAACCTTTAACAGTTCTTTTAACAAGCGAAGTAAAAGGTGATTGATTTTTAGTGAGCCACTTTTAACGTCAGTTCTTTAAACAAGCGGCGTTAAAAGTGAACCTTTAACTTCTGTTCTTTTAACAACTGAAGTAAAAGGTGATTGATTTTTAGTGAGCCACTTTCAACGTCAGTTCTTTAAACAAGCGGCGTTAAAAGTGAACTTTAACCAGTTCTTTTAACAAGCGAAGTAAAGGTGATTGATTTTTAGTGAGCCACTTTTAACGTCAGTTCTTTAAACAAGCGGCGTTAAAGTGAACTTTTAACCAGTTCTTTTAACAACTGAAGTAAAAGGTGATTGATTTTTTAGTGATCCACTTTTAACGTCAGTTCTTTAAACAAGCGGCGTTAAAGTGAACCTTTAACCAGTTCTTTTAACAACTGAAGTAAAGGTGATTGATTTTTTGTGAGCCACTTTTAACGTCAGTTCTTTAAACAAGCGGCGTTAAAAGTGAACCTTTAACCAGTTCGTTTAACAACTGAAGTAAACGGTGATAGATTGTTAGTGAGCCACTTTTAACGTCAGTTCTTTAAACAACGGCGTTAAAAGTGAACCTTTAACCAGTTCTTTTAACAACGAAGTAAAGGTGATTGATTTTTTAGTGAGCCACTTTAACGTCAGTTCTTTAAACAAGCGGCGTTAAAAGTGAACCTTTAACATTCTTTTAACAACTGAAGTAAAGGTGATTGATTTTTAGTGAGCCACTTTTAACGTCAGTTCTTTAAACAATGGCGTTAAAAGTGAACCTTTAACCAGTTCTTTTAACAACGAAGTAAAGGTGATTGATTTTTTAGTGAGCAACTTTTAACGTCAGTTATTTAAACAAGCGGCGTTAAAAGTGAACCTTTAACCAGTTCTTTTAACACGAAGTAAAGGTGATTGATTTTCTAGTGAGCCACTTTCAGCGTCAGTTCTTTAAACAAGCGGCGTTAAAGTGAACCTTTAACCAGTTCTTTTAACAACCGAAGTAAAGGTGATTGATTTTTAGTGAGCCACTTTTAACGTCAGTTCTTTAAACAAGCGGCGTTAAAGTGAACCTTTAACCAGTTCTTTTAACAACTGAAGTAAAGGTGATTGATTTTTAGTGAGCCACTTTTAACGTCAGTTCTTTAAACAAGCGGCGTTAAAGTGAACCTTTAACTTGTTCTTTTAACACGAAGTAAAGGTGATTGATTTTTAGTGAGCCACTTTTAACGTCAGTTCTTTAAACAACGGCGTTAAAGTGAACCTTTAACTTCTTTTAACAACTGAAGTAAAGGTGATTGATTTTTAGTGAGCCACTTTTAACGTCAGTTCTTTAAACAAGCGGCGTTAAAGTGAACCTTTAACCAGTTCTTTTAACAACGAAGTAAAGGTGATTGATTTTTAGTGAGCCACTTTTACGTCAGTTCTTTAAACAAGCGGCGTTAAAGTGAACCTTTAACCAGTTCTTTTAACAACGAAGTAAAGGTGATTGATTTTTAGTGAGCCACTTTTAACGTCAGTTCTTTAAACAAGCGGCGTTAAAGTGAACCTTTAACCATTCTTTTAACAACTGAAGTAAAGGTGATTGATTTTTTGTGAGCCACTTTTAACGTCAGTTCTTTAAACAAGGCGTTAAAGTGAACCTTTAACCAGTTCTTTTAACAACTGAAGTAAAGGTGATTGATTTTTAGTGAGCCACTTTTAACGTCAGTTCTTTAAACAAGCGGCGTTAAAGTGAACCTTAACAGTTCTTTTAACAACTAAGTAAAGGTGATTGATTTTTAGTGAGCCACTTTTAACGTCAGTTCTTTAAACAAGCGGCGTTAAAGTGAACCTTTAACCAGTTCTTTTAACAACTGAAGTAAAGGTGATTGATTTTCTAGTGAGCCACTTTAGCGTCAGTTCTTTAAACAAGCGGCGTTAAAGTGAACCTTTAACTCAGTTCTTTTAACAACGAAGTAAAGGTGATTGATTTTTAGTGAGCCACTTTTAACGTCAGTTCTTTAAACAACGGCGTTAAAGTGAACCTTTAACCATTCTTTTAACAACGAAGTAAAGGTGATTGATTTTTAGTGAGCCACTTTAACGTCAGTTCTTTAAACAGCGGCGTTAAAGTGAACCTTTAACATTCTTTTAACAACGAAGTAAAGGTGATTGATTTTTAGTGAGCCACTTTTAACGTCAGTTCTTTAAACAAGCGGCGTTAAAGTGAACCTTTAACCATTCTTTTAACACGAAGTAAAAGGTGATTGATTTCTAGTGAGCCACTTTTAACGTCAGTTCTTTAAACAAGCGGCGTTAAAGTGAACCTTTAACCAGTTCTTTTAACACGAAGTAAAGGTGATTGATTTCTAGTGAGCCACTTTTAACGTCAGTTCTTTAAACAAGCGGCGTTAAAAGTGAACCTTAACTCAGTTCTTTTAACAATTGAAGTAAAATGTGATTGATTTTTAGTGATCCACTTTTAACGTCAGATCTTTAAACAACGGCGTTAAAGTGAACCTTTAACCAGTTCTTTTAACAACGAAGTAAAAGGTGATTGATTTTTAGTGAGCCACTTTTAACGTCAGTTCTTTAAACAAGCGGCGTTAAAGTGAACCTTTAACCAGTTCTTTTAACAACTGAAGTAAAGGTGATTGATTTTTTAGTGAGCCACTTTTAACGTCAGTTCTTTAAACAAGCGGCGTTAAAGTGAACCTTTAACCATTCTTTTAACCGAAGTAAAGGTGATTGATTTTTTAGTGAGCCACTTTTAACGTCAGTTCTTTAAACAAGCGGCGTTAAAGTGACCTTTTAACCAGTTCTTTTAACACGAAGTAAAGGTGATTGATTTTTTAGTGAGCCACTTTAACGTCAGTTCTTTAAACAAGCGGCGTTAAAGTGAACCTTAACCAGTTCTTTTAACAAGTAAAAGGTGATTGATTTTTTTTGAGCCACTTTTAACGTCAGTTCTTTAAACAGCGGCGTTAAAAGTGAACCTTTAACCAGTTCTTTTAACAACTGAAGTAAAGGTGATTGATTTTTAGTGAGCCACTTTTAACGTCAGTTCTTTAAACAAGCGGCGTTAAAGTGAACCTTTAGTTCTTTTAACACGAAGTAAAGGTGATTGATTTTTAGTGAGCCACTTTTAACGTCAGTTCTTTAAACAAGCGGCGTTAAAGTGAACCTTTAACCAGTTCTTTTAACAACTGAAGTAAAAGGTGCTTGCATTTCTAGTGAGCCACTTTTAACGTCAGTTCTTTAAACAAGCGGCGTTAAAGTGAACCTTTAAATTCTTTTAACACGAAGTAAAAGGTGATTGATTTTTAGTGAGCCACTTTACGTCAGTTCTTTAAACAAGCGGCGTTAAAGTGAACCTTTAACCAGTTCTTTTAACACGAAGTAAAGGTGATTGATTTTTAGTGAGCCACTTTTATCATTCTTTAAACAACGGCGTTAAAAGTGAACCTTTAACATTCTTTTAACAACGAAGTAAAGGTGATTGATTTTTTAGTGAGCCACTTTTAACGTCAGTTCTTTAAACAGCGGCGTTAAAGTGAACCTTTAACCAGTTCTTTTAACAACTGAAGTAAAGGTGATTGATTTTTAGTGAGCCACTTTTAACGTCAGTTCTTTAAACAACGGCGTTAAAAGTGAACCTTTAACCAGTTCTTTTAACAACGAAGTAAAGGTGATTGATTTTTAGTGAGCCACTTTTAACGTCAGTTCTTTAAACAACGGCGTTAAAGTGAACCTTTAACCAGTTCTTTTAACAACGAAGTAAAGGTGATTGATTTTTAGTGAGCCACTTTTAACGTCAGTTCTTTAAACAACGGCGTTAAAAGTGAACCTTTAACCAGTTCTTTTAACAACTGAAGTAAAGGTGATTGATTTTTAGTGAGCCACTTTTAACGTCAGTTCTTTAAACAAGCGGCGTTAAAGTGAACCTTTAACCAGTTCTTTTAACAACTGAAGTAAAGGTGATTGATTTTTAGTGAGCCACTTTTAACGTCAGTTCTTTAAACAGCGGCGTTAAAGTGAACCTTTAACCATTCTTTTAACAACTGAAGTAAAGGTGATTGATTTTTAGTGAGCCACTTTTACGTGATTCTTTAAACAAGCGGCGTTAAAGTGAACCTAACAGTTCTTTTAAGAAGTAAAGGTGATTTATTTTCAGTGAGCCACTTTTAACGTCAGTTCTTTAAACAGCGGCGTTAAAGTGAACCTTTTAACCAGTTCTTTTAACAACGAAGTAAAGGTGATTGATTTTTAGTGAGCCACTTTTAACGTCAGTTCTTTAAACAAGCGGCGTTAAAGTGAACCTTTAACCAGTTCTTTTAACAACTGAAGTAAAGGTGATTGATTTTAGTGAGCCACTTTTAACGTCAGTTCTTTAAACAAGCGGCGTTAAAGTGAACCTTTAACCAGTTCTTTTAACAACGAAGTAAAGGTGATTGATTTTTAGTGAGCCACTTTCAACGTCATTCTTTAAACAAGCGGCGTTAAAGTGAACCTTTAACCAGTTCTTTTAACAACGAAGTAAAGGTGATTGATTTTTAGTGAGCCACTTTTAACGTCAGTTCTTTAAACAAGCGGCGTTAAAGTGAACCTTTAACTGATTCTTTTAACAACGAAGTAAAGGTGATTGATTTTCTAGTGAGCCACTTTTAACGTCAGTTCTTTAAACAAGCGGCGTTAAAAGTGAACCTTTAACCAGTTCTTTTAACAACGAAGTAAAAGGTGATTGATTTTTAGTGAGCCACTTTTAACGTCAGTTCTTTAAACAAGCGGCGTTAAAAGTGAACCTTTAACTTGATTCTTTTAACAACGAAGTAAAGGTGATTGATTTTTTAGTGAGCCACTTTTAACGTCAGTTCTTTAAACAAGCGGCGTTAAAAGTGAACCTTTAACCAGTTCTTTTAACAACGAAGTAAAGGTGATTGATTTTTAGTGAGCCACTTTTAACGTCAGTTCTTTAAACAAGCGGCGTTAAAAGTGAACCTTTAACCAGTTCTTTTAACAACTGAAGTAAAGGTGATTGATTTTTAGTGAGCCACTTTTACGTCAGTTCTTTAAACAACGGCGTTAAAGTGAACCTTTAACCAGTTCTTTTAACAACTGAAGTAAAGGTGATTGATTTTTAGTGAGCCACTTTTAACGTCAGTTCTTTAAACAGCGGCGTTAAAGTGAACCTTTAACTGATTCTTTTAACAAGCGAAGTAAAGGTGATTGATTTTTTAGTGAGCCACTTTTAACGTCATTCTTTAAACAACGGCGTTAAAAGTGAACCTTTAACCAGTTCTTTTAACAACTGAAGTAAAGGTGATTGATTTTTTAGTGAGCCACTTTTAGCGTCAGTTCTTTAAACAAGCGGCGTTAAAGTGAACCTTTAACTCAGTTCTTTTAACAACGAAGTAAAAGGTGATTGATTTTTTAGTGAGCCACTTTTAACGTCAGTTCTTTAAACAAGCGGCGTTAAAAGTGAACCTTTAACCAGTTCTTTTAACACGAAGTAAAGGTGATTGATTTTTAGTGAGCCACTTTTAACGTCAGTTCTTTAAACAAGCGGCGTTAAAAGTGAACCTTTAACTCAGTTCTTTTAACAGCGAAGTAAAGGTGATTGATTTTTAGTGAGCCACTTTTACGTCAGTTCTTTAAACAAGCGGCGTTAAAGTGAACCTTTAACCATTCTTTTAACAACTGAAGTAAAGGTGATTGATTTTTAGTGAGCCACTTTTAACGTCAGTTCTTTAAACAAGCGGCGTTAAAAGTGAACCTTTAACCAGTTCTTTTAACACGAAGTAAAGGTGATTGATTTTTAGTGAGCCACTTTTAACGTCAGTTCTTTAAACAAGCGGCGTTAAAGTGAACCTTTAACCAGTTCTTTTAACAACGAAGTAAAGGTGATTGATTTTTAGTGAGCCACTTTACGTCAGTTCTTTAAACAAGCGGCGTTAAAGTGAACTTTTAACCAGTTCTTTTAACACCTGAAATAAAAGGTGATTGATTTTTAGTGTGCCACTTTTTACGTCAGTTCTTTAAACAGCGGCGTTAAAAGTGAACCTTTAACCAGTTCTTTTAACACGAAGTAAAGGTGATTTATTTCTAGTGAGCCACTTTTAACGTCAGTTCTTTAAACACGGCGTTAAAGTGAACCTTTAACCAGTTCTTTTAACACGAAGTAAAAGGTGATTGATTTTTAGTGAGCCACTTTTAACGTCAGTTCTTTAAACAAGCGGCGTTAAAAGTGAACCTTTAACCAGTTCTTTTAACACGAAGTAAAAGGTGATTGATTTTCTAGTGAGCCACTTTTAACGTCAGTTCTTTAAACAAGCGGCGTTAAAAGTGAACCTTTAACCAGTTCTTTTAACAACGAAGTAAAGGTGATTGATTTTTTGACCTTTTAGCGTGATTCTTTAAACAACGGCGTTAAAAGTGAACCCTTTTCCAGTTCTTTTAACAACGAAGTAAAGGTGATTGATTTTTAGTCGGCGATCGATGGCGAATGCGTCGTCGTGATTCCGGCAAGTGTCGGGATTTCGTCAAGTAATAAAGATATCGAACCCAGAGCTGTGTTCTCGAATCGCAATAAATTTAATCGATTAGATCTGGACTTTTTAAAGGGTTTTGAAATTGGTTTTGAATTGAAATAAAGATGATAGAAACAATAAACAGAAAACAAATGTTTTTGGGGTTTCGATTTAAAGGATTCCTAGGGATTTGGGTTACCTTTGAGGTTGTTTATGTTGCTAATTGATTTACCTTTGTTGATTACCGAAATTGCCTTGAAGGCGAGTTTATCCTCGATAGCTTAAGCTCCCTCTCGGGTTACAAAGCCGTGCCCAATTGACCCGAGCCCTACTCTCGTGGTAGTCGATCCCAGATTGGACCCTTTGCGTTCGTGACAACTCGTTGCTCCTCGAGGGACGGCTTCTAACTCTCGTGATTTCAGTCCCAAGTCGACTTCTATAGGTCCGACACCCAAGTTCACCGCTAGGTTCCTCCTTGAAATGTCTCGGTCATGCAAATAACCTAAGTTCACCGCTAGGTTCCTCCTTGGATCATTCACATCTCACAAACTAGTGGCTGCAGGGCTTTACGAGTGAATCACCCTAGAAATCCTAAGTTCACCGCTAGGTTCCTCCTTAGAAACGTCTATGTCACGTAAATAAGCGGTTCTTAGAAATTTATGAGTGATTAACACACTAGAAATCAGATCTAAAACAATTATGTAATCAACAATGGTTTTACATCAAATTAACATCATTTACAAACTTGGGCGAGCCCTAATCCCTAGAAACTAAGCTACTACTCCAGTCTTGCCATGGAGATGACAAGCATGGTTGACAAAATAATAAAAATAGAAAAGAGAAGAGAGGAGAGAAGAGAAGAGATCTAAATCTATGCCTAGAGTAGTAGCCCCTAATGTGTATGATTTTTCTTTTTCATGCCTTGGTCCATATTTATAGAAATGGGCAGTTAGAGTCCCAAACCAACTCAAAATTTGATCTATTTCGGTTTCTTGAGGTCCAAGTAATGCGCGTCACGGCCGTGATGGCCATCACGGCCTGGCCGTGGCGGTCTCTGCCTTGCACTTTGGAATTCTTCTCGCGGCATATGCTCGCGTTCTTTTCATGGCCGTGATGAATTTCACGGCTGGGCGTGATGTGCTCGACTTGTGGTGGTTTTGGGTCACGGTCGTGATGGCTATCACGGCCAGGCCGTGACAGACTCGACTTGACCTTTCTTCTTTTTCAGTTTTGCTCGATCATGGCGTGATGGGCATCACGGCTAGCCGTGATGGGCTCTGTTTGGCTCATTTTCTTCAGTTTTAAAGCTCCATCTTCATCCAAACTTCATCATGGTTGATCTTGAGCAATTTACCCTTGATATCTGCAAAACAACACACGAAAACCGCCTTACCCGTTCCAAAGGAAAATTAACCTAAAATCTAATAAAAATATACCTCAACTACATGAAAATGCATGCAAAATGATGGACAAAGATGAGGTGGAATCACACTCATCAAATCACCCCAAGCTTAAAACTTTGCTTGTCCTCAAGCAATTACTCAGGCCATAAGATATATCAATCAAAACATGGATAGTGAACCAAGAACCCTAGAAGCTAATCCAAGTAATAGGCATTTTTAATAAGCACTCAAGAGATAATCAAGTTCAAGTCCAATTAGAAGCTTAGGTTCTTCAAGTTCATGTCCTCACTGATATGGGCACTCATCTCACCTCACTCAAGTGTTTTAGGGTTTATGTCAATTCACTCCATTTCCTCAAGGAAAGTATTTTACCATAGGCTTGACCATTAACCAAATCTCTACTTTATTTAAGAAAACACTTAAGAATCAAGAGGTCTTTTCCTTTGGTTGTAATGTGGCCTTGGGATTTATTGTTAGGTGGGAAAAATCAAGGAAAGGGAATTTCAAGAAGGTTAGACAGATTATCAAACATTACAAAGCATGACACCATCTAAAATACCCCTTTTTGGGCTTTGGTTTACTCTTCCACCTTTCTTCCTTCATTTAATTTTTTTTTCTTTTTCTTTTCATTTCTAACTTTCTTTGTCATCCCCTTCTCCATTTTTTTTTTGTTTATTTCATTTTTATTTGTTTGGAGAAGGGGAGATTTATAGCTCAAGAGAAATATTTTCATCCCATTCTTTTTCCAACTACCATTTTGCCCTTTTTGTAATACTTTAAAAGGTGCCATACCAAGCATTATTTATCAAATTAATTCATGGTACCAAGAAAAGTATTTTTTTCTTTAGGCTCAAAATTGGGCAACTAAGGGGTAGCATTTATCATTCAAAGCTCGGGAGGCCGGAAAAATACCTAGTGCCTCAATCATTTCCAAAAATGTTTTCAGAAATTTTTAAGTTTTGAAATGGTTTCAAGTCAAGTTCTAGAAAATACAGTCCATGAGGAATTAAATCACTCTATCACAAGAAATGGGGTAGATTTAGTGAATACCCCTTTTGGCTCAAAATCTTACATTTAGTAGTTCAAAAATCAGTGAGGTACACAAGTTTAAGGAACCACATGCTAATTATCAACTATCAAATGACTATCTCAAGAAATTTTTATTTTTAGCCATATCACAAGAATAATGAAAAATTGGGTTCAAAATTCACTATCTCAATTCATTTGGCTCCAAGTTCTCACAATCGGATGCATGTTCTAAGTGAGGGGCAATCTAGAGAATGTGATCATACCAATCTATGCCTATGTGAATGCAATATGAATGCAACAATGCAAATGCAAAAATAAATACCCCTACCCCAAGCTTGATTACTTACATTGTCTCCAATGTAAATAATCAAGTCGGAGAAGAAGGAGAAAAATGGAACAACTTACAGGAGTCGGTGGCGGGTGTTGGCTTCACATTCCAGTCAAAACTTGGGTAGAAATTTTATCACGGCCGTGAGGCTTATCACGGGCAGGCCGTGATCGTTTCGGTCCTCGGGAGTTGCCCTGTCACGGTAGTGATCTACATCACGGCTAGGCCGTGATGCTCTCGATCTTGGCATCCTACTCATCACGCCCGTGATGGTTGTCCGACTAGGCCGTGATCCTTTCTGTGCTCTTGTTTAGTTCATCACGGTCGTGACCACTTTGTCACGGCCGGGCGTGATGGCCTCGACTTTATTTTTTTATGCTCTTCTTCTCTTTCTCAACCTGAAAACACTAGACAAACTTATTAATGATATTTTTGCCTCTTGATCTTCTCAAATTATTCAAGAGGTTAAATCAAAAACAAAAGGAAAAAGGAAAGAAAACTTGGGTTGCCTCCCAAGAAGCGCTTATTTATGGTCTTAAGCTTGACCATACTTCCTCAAGTCAGCGGGGTCGGTTGGGCGTAGAAGTGCAGGAACACTTCTTCTTCCATGGAGCTCCTTCAAATAGCCGTTTCTGCTCATACGGCCGATAACGCTTCCGCTTTGCTCTTTTCTCTCGGAGCTTCCTAGCCTTCCTTCCTCCCGGGAAGTTTTGTTTCTGCATGGACAGCAATTCCAACTTCACCACTTTGGGTGCATCTTCAACCATGCATATCTTTGGGGTTGCTTCCATGCTAAGTTCTTTCTCTACCGCTGGAGAGCGTTACATCAATTCTGCACACATGGCTCTCAAAAGGAGGGTTGTTACAAGAGTTAATCAACTGAAAATTTACCCTACCTTCCTCTACATTTAGAGAGAGTTTGCCATTCCTTACGTCTATTAATGCTCCAGCGGTTGCCAAGAATGGCCTTCCCTAAAATGATGGGGAATTTAGAATTCCCTTTCATGTCCAATACCGGGAAGTCGGTAGGGATGAGAATTTTCCCTACCTTTCTGAGGAACATTCTCTAGTATGCCTAGAGGAGTCCTAGTTGAGCCATCCGCAATTTGTAAGGGGAATTTGAATGGTCTCAACTCTTTGCTTCCCAACCTTTCCATGATAGTGAGGGACATCAAGCTCGCACTAGCCCCTAGGTCACATAAGGCTTGGTCAATTTGCACTTGTTCAATCGAGCAAGCGATGGAGAAACTCACAGGTCTTTCAGTTTAGTAGGCATTTTAGTCTCTACATCTACTTGCTTTTTCCTGACCAACCTTTGTGGGAAAGGTATCGGGGGTTGGTACGGTGGTGGAGGGACATATTTCGGTTATGGCTCTTCCTTTTCGCTCGTGTCCTCCTCCGGTTCCACTTCCATTTCAGCTACCCCCACCCCAAGCTTATCATCCCTCAAGTGTATGACATTGCAATGCTCATTGGGATTTGCTTTGGGTTGCCAGGAATGTACCCTTAGGTCTCGAGTACGTGATTGCTTGTTGGGCAATCTGGGTTTCTAGCATCTTGTTATGAGTTGCTAAGTTGTCTACCTTAGATGCTAGATCCTTTATTGCCTCACTCACTGCCCTTCCTTGTTATCTAAACTCCTCATTCTGTTTTGTCTGAGTATCAACAAAACTTTCAAATAAAGTCTCGAGTTTAGATCTTTGTACACGAGGTACCCGGTGCTGTTCTCTTATTACCTTGACCTTCTTGGAACTCATGGTTGAGCGTGTTGCTTTGTAGTTGCCGTAGGAGAGGTAAGGGTTGTTCCTTCTTTGGTTGTAGGGATTTGGGGGAGCATAGTTGGGCAGCTTCGGGTTCGTATCATAGTAGTTGTTACAAGAGTTCACTTGTTCACCCGAGCCTTAGGATCCATGTGGGCATCCCATCATGTCATGTCCTGCATTCCACAAATCTCACAAACAAGGTTAGTAGCACCTAATGCACTCACATTAGCTCTTTCAATCCGATCAAAACGTTTATTAAGTGAGTCTATCTTTGACATAATAAGATCTGTGCTATTTACCTCAAACTTACCCCCGAAATCTTGTTCGGGTTATTACCTCTTTCGGATCCCCATTGGTGGTAGTTGGTGGCGACATTCTCGATGATGTTGAATGCCTCAGTGAGAGGCCTATTCATAAACGCTCCACCGGCTGCAGAATCTAGTGACACCTTCGAAGAGTAGTCCAATCCGTTATAGAAGGTGTGCACTATTAACCACCTCTCGAGTCCGTGATGTGGGCACGACTCCAGCAGTCCCTTGTATCGATCCCAAGCTTCAGATAATGATTCTCCGTCTTTTTGGAAGAAGCCGGTGATCTGGGTTCTTATGTAGGCCGTCTTGGATGGAGGGAAGAATTTCTCCAAGAACGCCTGCTCCAATTGGTCCCAAGTGGTCAAAGTGTTAGCGGGGATTTGCTTAAGCCAGGCCTTCGCCTTTCCAGTGAGAGATGGGGAACAGTCTCAAGCGCACAACATCGCCGAGGCTCCATTAATCCGGATTGCATCGGTGAACTCTAAGAATGTCTCTATGTGATCGGTCGGGTCCTCGAAGGCAATCC